>WNNJ02003466.1:0-62795 GCA_012934845.2 Pomphorhynchus laevis | reverse complement strand
TATATTATTTAGTATCCATCCATAAAAATTTGGCACTTAAAAGTTTAAATTTGTTCTTTATATTATTGTGTTGATTTATATATTTTACTATGTTATGCTTGATGTTATCTTTATAGTAACCTAGTTTAAAATATGCATATCTTAAATTATTTAAATGATTTTGAAGAAAGCCAATATCATTACATATTGTTGCAATTCTTAAAATTTCATTATTTAATGTATTATATTTTATATTATAATATACTTTGTATTAGAATAAGATACTAGATAGTTTTATCAGAGGAAATACATCATTAGCATGTATTTGGCTCCACTGCTATGTTGGGTAAAGGAGTTAGGGGCCGAAACCTGATAGCATAGCAGTTCCTCCCGATGACCTCTAATCCTTATTCTGATACAACGTCTGTTATTTATTAGTCAATTCATAAAAATGACGTTTATTTTAAATTTCAATTTTTTTATTTTGACTTGATTTAAATTATAGAAAATCTAAAAACAATTAATTAATTTTATTATTTAATTATTAAATTTTGATTTAGCATTATTATATTTTGTTTATTTTATAATTATATTAAATACGTAGACTCAGTTAGCTGATTTGATTTAATACAAATTGTTCTTTGACCCTTAACTAGATATTCACGATAGGTGCTTCCCATTCTAAACGCTTTTGTGGGTTAAAATTAATTACGAACTGCCTATAAGACGCTTTTTCAGTTGTTTCTATTCACCAAGAATATCTTTACATGAATTGAATCCAGACGTTAATTACACATTTCTTTTTAGTCTGTATTATCCAGGTGTTTTTGAGACTAGATATTTGTTGTACTGGACATCTGGATCAACTAGTGTTGTTAGTAAGACGGTCTTGGAGAGAAATTTTGAGAATGCGTCTGATACATCGAAACCTTACAAATAAATTAAGTATTTTTTGGGTATTTAATACAAATCCGTCTTATTTGGCTCTTAGCTGGATAGTTTTTGAGCAGAGAAAAATAACATTTTACTGGACATCTGGATATTTAATATTCGAGATGGATAAAGGAAAAGGTACAATTTTATTTGATATTTCGCTAACTTCTGTTAGCATCTTCAGAAATTTTCTGAAGTAATTTTCATTGTAATTTTCCGAAGATGCTAACAGAAGTTATCAAAATATAAAAATGTCTCTTTTCTTTGATCCAGCTCCAATAATTATTGATCAATAATGGATCATTATCAATTATTTAATATCCATTTTATCCAAAATCAGGTTTTAAGTTTTAGTTTCAGCGATAATCTTGTGATTACGATACGGTTACCATATCAGATGTTACACGATTTTTTATAAAAAAAAATTATAATTTTTTTAATTTTGTTATAAAAATTCAAATTTTGATAGTTAAAATCGCAATAATAAAATAATGAAATAATCAAAATTCCGTGTTTGTTAAAAATAAATTCTATTTTGAAAAACATTTTTTCTATTGCCCATTTCATATCGGCCGATTGCCTTTTCAATAAATCTGTCAATGCTGAGTTTATGCGCTAGAACGAGCTGTAAAACTTCACAGTTCATTTAACTGCGAAAGTGTGTGTTCAGTAGCAGTCTAAGAAAGATGACAGAAATACACAAGATGTATAAAACTAAGGCAAAATCACGTGATTTTGAAGTTTGAAATTTTATTTTTTTTTGAAAATGACTATCATATGATGACTGAGAATTGTTCGTGGATCGACGCCGCACGTGACCCAAAAAAAACTTATAAGTTTCTGCTTCAAAATTAACATTAGCATTTCATAGAGATCGGAGAAATAACAAAATCGGAATATGGTGAAGAAATCAACAACGACCACAACTGTGAATAGTAGCCAAAGTAAGAGCAATGCCAGTAAACCAAGGCGAAGGACACGAAGCCCTCAAAGACGTCAAACCAAACAGTCAACGAAAAAGACTCCCAGTCCATGCCGTCGTCGATCTACCTCAAGGAAGAGAACGATGAAAAGGGAGGACGGTTGCTCATCAATCACTACTGGACTTAATAAGCATGACATTAGACAGTCTCCAACTGGTGTAATGACGAGAAACAGCCCAATGATGCAAATGGGAAATACACCACATTTAGTACAGTAGAATATTGCAAAAATGTTTGATGTAATAAATTGATTTTCGTACATTTTCTAAAATTTAAATTTAAATATATTCAAGTTATCCATTTTAAATTTAGCAAATTTTAATTTATAAAAACCAAAGAAAATCAAACACGAAAAAGATTATTCAACTTTTAAAATAATAAAGTGTAAATTTAAATTCACAATCAAAAAGTTTAATTACAAAAATCTGAAAATTTCAATTTAGTATATAATCCTCGTCTGCTGTATTGACAAATTCTTTAAATAATAGTCTTTATAATTCAATATACTTTATTATTTGAAATAGAGAAAATCCACTGCCTGTATCAGAATTTGTATCAGAATACAAATTTTAGAAATGAAGATGATAACAGAGATTTTAGAGATGAGATTGATAATGACATAAGTTGAGACGTAATTAAACAATGATTTTCTAACATGTAAAACAATTAAATGAATTTATTATATTTCTTAATTTTTTAATAAAAATTAAGAAATTTATTTATAATAAATATAATAAATTTTTAAAAATTTATTTATAACTTATACTATTTATTTAAATATTATATTTATTTAAAATATAAGAAAATCACTGCTATTGTCAGAATGCAAGTTCATTTAAATTTTAATTGAAAAAATAATAATTTTAAATGAATTTTTAATTAATTAACAATAAAAATAGAAGTTTTTGTTCTTTTTTAATCAAGCACCCGGCGGGCAGTGACGTTTTTGAGTGTTCAAAAATTGTCTTTATATACAATAATATGAGAACACAATAACAGATAAATTCATTTAATCGAACATTTTTAATATCTTCTTATTTACTTTATCTTCCGCAGTTAGCTTTTTATCTTATTTTACATACACATATAAAACTACCAACATAGATCAAATCAGAATCTGCGATGCAACGCGTATTTGTGCATAATCACAATTTCGTTTTTTTCTTTGATTATTTACTATAAAAACTTTTTTCTTCTTTTGTTATTTTCTATAACTGTAACTGGAAACTTTTCATACCCTTTTTGAAATCATAACGATTTAATTATAAAATAATTATTTTTTTGAATAATTTATTGAACATTTTATTTAATTTCACAAAAGACAAATTTCTAAACTTATATTTTTTGTATTTTTTCAATGTTTCAAGCGGGGAATTTGCCAATTAAAAAAATAAACTCGGTAGAACAAATATATCTCGTAGAGCACCACACGCATACTGTGCCATCATACCGGAGTCATCGTTATAATAACCGATTCTACTTTCCCTTCTATTTAGCAACTCTCAGCGTCTGGTGAGGATATAAACTGGCTCTTGGAACACCAGTATGTGCACATAGTCGTTTTGACAGTGATGGAAGTAAGCATTACGCGTTCTCTCCGAAAGCTTCTAGAGTTTTGATAGCTATTGTGATAAAAAACTGTAATCGTTTGGTTTCTACCAAATTATATTTTTGTATTTTCTTGTGCGCAAAAGCCCTGGCAATAATTCCAGGTCCGACAACCCCTGAAAAGTTATACCTGTTTGCATGTATAGGCACGTATAACTGTTTACTAGGGCACTTAAAATCATAACGCAATACCATGCCTGTTTTTACTAATTCAGGCTTTTTATATCAATTTTAATGTATTATTTATATTTATAATCAATTATCTAACTTTACACATTATATCAACCTTAAACGTTTTTGCTATAAAATATATGAAAATATAAATTAAATATAAATATTAAATAAAATTAAATATTAAATACTAAAAACAGATAAATATTGTGCAATATATCAATATATTAATACATCAAGATTGTTTTCAACTACGAATAAAGTATCTTGAGAATCTAATATTTCAATTACCTCTATTAAATATATGAAATTTTTAATGCCATGATATTTAATTTATACTAAATTTATCATGACAAGATGCAAATTGTGAACGCAAATTGCAATTTTCAAAGTCATAATTTTATTTACAATATATTTAAATCACTGTATTTCGTTTTTGTAAGTTATTATATTTCACATACAAAATGCACAATAAATACACAACATACTATTGAACAAGTTCGAAACTGTTTTCCTTTATGAAAATGACTAAAAATAAAATTATAATTTGTTTCTATTTTAGTTATCACCCAAATGGCTTCAATTTTTAAGTTCCAGTAATTTAATTATATTTCTAAGCTGACAAGGCGATTTTATTTGCAAATTCATTAATTAAATTTTGCTATTAATAAATATTTTAGTTGAAAGACGCTAAAGTAATAATTTATTATCAAATAAAAGTAATTTATTTTAATTTATAAATAAATATATTTTATTTAAAATATTCAAAGATAATATTGTATAAAACATTCTTTTACAGACATTATTTTATGTAAGTAAAACTTCATTATTTATATAAAATATATTTCACTTATGATTTGAAATATGATATAATATATGAAATTTGATGTAATTTCAAGTACATCAATAAAATCCACTAATAATTAAAAAATAATATAAAAAAACATAAAAAATAATTAATAATAATTAATAATAAATAAGATACAAACGAAATACATTCTTTACAACAAAGCAAACAACATTAAACAAGGAACGATTTCAATAATTGTAATTCTGTTTAGAAATCAGTGTCATAAATGATTGGAAGTCTTTACTAATCAACATTATTCAATAAAAAATGATATTACACTAAGGTTGTTGATATGCCATTATGTTCAGATGATGCATTGTCTGAATCGTGAAGACTTGTTGCGGATTTAATCAAAATAGGAGAAATGTCGTTAGATATTATATCAGAATTCACATGATGATTTGAACACTTCGTATCGCTTTTGATCATTAGACGTTTATTTATAATCGCGTATTCCTTACTTTGAGGAGATGTACCAGACATACTATTAACGAATAAAATTAAATTACAAACGAATAAAGAAAAAAATATTGAAAATACCTAGAAAACATATATGATCTCGATAATGACAGCTCGTTCGATAACTTATGGCTTCGACAACGGCGAAACTTAAAAATATTGCAACAAAATTTCATCAAAATCGTATCAAAATTTTAGATAGTTACATTTTTTACTGAATGGAAATCAAAAAATTAAATCACATATTTTTGGAAATAGAAATTAAGATTTAATAGTTAAATAACCGTTCAGAAATTTAATTTTTTAAATTAAAAAATAAAGTTTTTAAAATTAAATTTAAGAAAAATTGATACGAATTCGCAAAACTGTCTTGAATATTAATTACCATAAGCTGAATATTCCCATAAACACACAATTAAATTAGATTTTTAATATTACATTTAGATGTTAAGATATTTAAATTTCTGACCTTTGTCATTGAAGTTTGAGCGTTTTCCTTGTCACTTGAGTTCGTAGAAGAAGTATCAAAGAATTTGTCGGAAGCTGGCAAAGTCATTGAATGTTTAAGACTTTTCGAAAGCTGATTTTCATCAGGGCCAATGGAAACATACGGATCTTCCAATTTTCTTCGTAATTTGTTGTACTAAAAACAAAATGCTAGCGTTATTTTATTAGCGTCATTGATCAACATTAACAATAAAATCAATTTATAATTTATGAATTATTTTATATTATTATTTATGGGAATTGGTTTACACGCAAATGTAAAATCAATGTTTTAAGATGTAAAATCGAAAATGTAAAACCGTTTTACATTAATAATACAAGAATATTATTATATAATATATTTAAATAATTAATATATTATATATTATATAATTAATATATTATTTAATGAATATAATTATATTGTAATTCTATTATATCATCGATATATTATATCGATTTGTTTGCATGCGCGCGGAGGAGATATGATCAAGAGTTATAAAAAATAAAGATTTAATCAAAGATTTAATATGTATGATGATTAAATACGAAAGAATCTTAGAAACTATTCTTGTTAGTCGGTATTGTCTATTGAAATCTTTTAATTTTAGCAAAATCAATACTATTTTTATATTATATATAAAAATAAAATAATTTTTTTTATATATTATATAATAAAATTTAAAAGGTATTATAATATGAAAGGGGATAAAGTTTATAATAATGGATGATCATTTATAACCAACTAAATTATGAACATGTATTCTTCATAGAAAATATGATTATTTAAGCATTGCCACATGTAATACTTAAAAATTAATGTTATTTTAGTATTGTTATTGTCAACAAATTTGTAGATTTAAATTTGATATCATTCAAAAGATTTTATAAGAGAATTAATTTATAATTATGGAAATTTTATAAAAATGTCCTATAGACATGTTTATAAAATGTTCATACGATCATTATGAAAAGACTTTTGTTAATTAAAGTTTTATACCTTAAGACAAAATATGATAAACTAATATTAAATTTAATTAATTTAATTTCTATTAAATTCGATTATTTGATTTTCAACTTTATACTTCTATATCATCTATATATCTTATGCCTAGGCGTAATCAATTATCCACACGAGACACATTTCTTTTAAATAATTTCTTTTACATTCTGTAAAAAATAGATAGGATATTAGATTATATGATTAGATGGCACACCAACGTAATTTTAACAGAATCATCTATTTGTATTCAACTTTATATTCATCAGGTAAACTGTATAGATTTAATTACTCTAAGCTGATACTCTAAGCTGATAGCACTAAGCTGATTTGAGATTGTAATAAAGACATTTTCACACAGGATTGTTATTTTAAGACGACTACATAAATTTGTTAAAATTGTATATATATAATTTAATTAAAATTGGATAAAGAAATATAAAAAGTGTTTAGGTTTATATTGACACCTAGATAACGAATTAGATGCCAACATATTATGAATGATCAGAAAAGTACTAAATATGAGGGTCCATATAATAGCTTACCAATATAGTTGAAAAAGCTAGTCTTATTTCCAATTAGTTATTTAAAAATAAAAAGAAATGAAAAGCGCAAGTTTAAAAATTAAGAGAAGAAAATAAAACAGTTTCCTATCAGATTAAAAATATTTAATATTATATTTTATATATTGGGATTTACAGATAGAGTAAAATTAATAACAATTAATACTTATAGAGTATACTCTAGAAAAATACCAACAAACCTGTTCTAAAGCTCTTAGATATATTTGAAAAACTAGTTTCATTAACTCATCTCCAAGATCCAGAAGAGACAAAATCTTTTTTGATGATTTCATTATTGCATGATTGACGTTTATTTCGCATTTTACTAAAATATAATTCTAATATTGCGTGTAAGTATGTATTCTGTTAGTCCGCAATATATTACTTTAATATGGATTGTATTCGGTAAGTTGACTGTAAGTCCACTTTTGCCGCTATCCTTTCCGGTTTTCTTAATATCTACTAGTCGCTACGGTAAAAATACTCTGTAATTTAAATTTAAAAAATAAAACATAAATTTTAAAATAAATGTGATTTAAAATTATTATAAAATTTTAATATCAATCCATAGATGAATGAATGACGGTATACTGGTCAAGGCAGTTACGTGCATAATTATGTCTACAGAATTAAAACAAATGTATACAGTATGTATAAAGAACATTTAATACGATAAATATTTCCACATTTTATATCGATTTGTTGTGGAATTAAAATGAAAATTAAATTATTAATATTTATCTAAATAAAATTAAATTTGTCTAATTTGGATTGCAAAAATAGCTTAGCTTATATTATTGATTTATAAGATTCAATAAAATTATAGATTTATATAAATTAAAGACAGAAATATAAAAAATAAAAAAGTGTATTTGTATTGACTTTTACATGAAGAATCAGAGGGCCCCGTGTAACGGTTTATAGACTAACTAGAAAAGTTTATATAATTGTAATTATAATTAAGGAAATATAAAAACTATTTATGCGAATACAACTTTTAATATAAAGATTTTCAATCAAGTTTTTCTATTTCAAACTAATATACTAAATTACATCAAAAATATAAGAATAAAGGCGTTTTTAATATTATTAAAACTAGTTAACCTCTGGTTTTCAAAAATTGATTGACTATAATTAAACTAAAGAAATAATCAAATATATTTCTGTAAAAATTACTCTATTTAATCTCATTTTATATTTTATTATTAATAAAATTGTTTTTAAAGAATTGATTTACTTGCTTAAAATATTGATATATTAGTCATATTATATTAAATCATTTATGAAAAGTCCTGCTTTGATTTTTTAGCTTTCTCGTCTATCACCATAAGAAATTAAGTTTAATTCACTATAAATTTTAAAATTATACCATGCCGCGTTAATTTTGTTAGTCATTTTTAGCCAGACGCGGAAGAACGACGAAAAACACTGCTAGATGCCGTTTCGTCATCACTATGACTCGTCAATGCCAGTTTAAACATTATTTCATCTTGTATGATAACGCTAGAGTAAACATGTTATTAAATTTTCTAATTCGTATCTATATTTGTAATATTTTTATATTAGTTTTAATTAATTATTATTTATCCATTAAAATAATTAGTTAACACATTTAGTTACTGTCGATTGAACAAATTGAACATGGAGTGAAATAAACAAGTACCTGTTCGACAACCTCTAGTTCTTCAAGTTGATTTTGTCTTGTCATAAGACATCGTTTCAGAAGATACCGTTTAGCTTTTAAAGCCATTTTTAGATGAGTGCTGGAAGAATTCCTTGGTTTCTCAACAAACGACCGACATCGTGAGCAGTTTAGTTTATTTGTTGAAGATCTGACCAATTTGCTTCTTCCAGAATTTGTTTTCAAATTAATTTCACTCGAACCAATATTCAAGTAATCATCAAAATTTTGAATTATTTGTTCATCGACATATTTAGACTTTGATAAATACGAATTTGAATTAGTCAATTTGTTGTGAAGGTAGTATTGGTGCTGAGATACGGACATCAGCCATATTGCTTGTGAGTAACTGGAAGATTGAGACAACCACGTATAAAGCTTACGCGTACGAACGGAAGCATCTGGACTAAAATTATTTTACCTCGTTAAAATGAGACATATACGCTGAAGGAATTTTTACTCCTCGTCATTTAATAGCTCAGTATTTTCAAAATAGAATTCAATTGTGAATTCTTTTAAGTTGAAAAAAGCATTGAATATTGAATAGTGGAAATTACAAAATTTTCACTATTTATATACAATCACTTTAAAAATAATTAATTAAAAATTAATTCATAATCAAATTAATTAATTATTTAAAAAAAATTTCAACAAATTTGTAGCTTACCTTCTATTATGTATAGTTTTTACATAAAAAACATTAATTAATCATTGAATTATGATTAATCAATTTATTTTACATAGGTTATGAACATTAATAATAAATAAAGTTATTATAATATTATTTATTATTTATTATTTTAAATCATTGTTGCCGCTTCATATAAAATGTAATGTATGGGACATAATTTCACATTAAATAAATGTAACAAAGTATTATAAGAGTAATTGCAGAGAATTATAAAGTAATTTATACAATGCAATATCATAAAAATTAAATTAAAAGAGGTTTAACAGTAAAAATGTTTGATTAATTATTTGTTTCTTTTACGATATACTACAGCGATGAATTCGCATTCTTCGTGCTAGCAATGACGATATATAAGGCGATCTCAGTATATAATCAAATACAACAATGAATTCTGATTCTTATGTGTTGAGAATTAATATTAAAATTTTAAATTAAATTTAAGTTTTACTAGTTACACCGGTCGAGCGTTCAAGGCAGCAGTGAGTGTGAGTTGAAAAAATGAAATTTTTCAAAAAAGTGAAAATTTTCACGTTTTAAATTAATTTAATTAATTTTTATAGTAATTAATTATTATTAGTTGTATCAGATAATTGAGTCTACGGAAAAATATTTATTAATTTAGTAATTATTAAATAATAATTTTATTATTTAATAAAAATTAAATAATAAAGCAATAAATAATAAATAAAGTAACTGAGTCTACATATTTTATACGATATATAAATTTTAAATAATAAATTGTTATATAACATTTTATATAATTTATAGTTAAGTTGAAAATTTAGAATTTAAAATAAAAATAAAGTTTCATTATTTGGTCTACGTATTCCAGCACATAATGTCTGTATCAGTAAAGCATACCTTATTCGCTGTCCAATCAAGATAAACATCAAGCAAATTTGAAAATCTCGAAATCCGTGCTGATTAGGGACTAAATTTTTTCTATATGAAAAAACTCAACCATGTAGCGATGTACAAACCTCTCCAACACTCTACATCAAATGTAAGTAATGCTTACAGGCATATAATTCTCGACGGAAGAGCGATCTCACTTCTTAAAGTATAGAAGAACAATTGACTGCTTCCACACATTAAGAAGAGATCTTTCTAAGATTGACTGGCGAAAAATTCCACATAGAGGTACGCAAATTGAGCCTGTTAATCTGCGCAGATAAACATATGGTAGTAAGTCAAAACCTCTTGAATTATTTGATTTTAGACGGCGTAATTTGGAATATACTTTAGCTGGGGTTATCAAATTGTGAAGGTTTAACTCAAGACACGTGTCAGAGTAAGTGTTCAGCACACTAGATTCCATACAAAAAGTTTCATGTTCATTTGCGGGCTTTACTGAAGTGCAATAAAGTGTCGCAAACTCTTCAGCTAGGTCATTCGCGGAAATGTCATAGAAGTAGTGACAAATCGAAGAATAAACAGCTCCCCTACTTGATAGATACTGAAAAAAACTTTAAATCGTATTCACACCGGTCAGCTAATGCATTCTCAAATGCACACCGCTTCTTCCTCTTCAATGAATTAAATAAATTTAACGCCTGCTTAAAAACATCATAACTACATCATCATGTTAAAAACATCATCATCCAGCAGTTGGAGGGAACTGGCACTGAGAGTCATAGTGATGGCAAAACGGCATTCGTCATTCTTTCGCATCGGGCTTATATGATTACCGAAAAATTCACGCGGAATAGTATTATCATTTGAGATTAGAAGTAAGATCTACAATACATACAATAACAAATCACAGCTTAAACACACATAGACTACTTGGATTTACTACGGAAAATTTTACAGAAATGGATGGTAATTCCCTCAATTCTCAGGGAACTTCCTTGAATACAGACTCTAAGGTAAGTGGTTTATTATCTACCGATGGTACTATGATTAACAAGGTACTCCCCCTATTCCGAAGTTAAGAAACTTAATTTTTATCAAACTAACCCAGCCTCAAGAGCGACATAAGCTTTTCTCAATATTTCTAAGGAGGTTTGTAAATGATTATCCCAACAGGATTATTTTTAATTCTGTGAAAATGTTTGATTCAACTATAAAAATCTCATTTGCTACCAATGAGCTAGCAACTGATTACGTTAATTTTTTCAAACGTAATCTCAATGGTCTTGGAATGATCGAGCATAAACCTATTATCTCGACCTTGAGAATATCGAACTTCCCTCCTCATCTAGAAGATGATGACCTTCAAGCTCTAAAATCCTTGTTCAAACTCTCGAACGTTAGGACTCTGAAAGACAAGAATGGTTTCCCGATTCCAGTTGCTTTCTGCTCGGCGGAATCCGGGCACAGTCTAACGTTATCCCAGTCAGCCTGCAACCCTTTCATAGGTTATAACCTTCTCTTCTCTATAGTTGATGAGGACAACCTTACCTACCCTCATTGCAACGTCTGCCACGTCTGGGGGCACTGGGGATCAAATTGTTCAAAAGCTCGTATCCGCGGAGTATGCTCCATGGACTCCTGCAGCTCATTACTAAAAGGGGAGAAATGTGTGGTTTCTCCCCGTTCGCGCATTTGTGGTTTCTCCCAAATGCGCGAACTGTAAAGGGGACCACCCTGCCTGGTCTAGAAAGTGCCCCTTTTTCAAAAAATACAGGAATGTTCACGTGTCTCCAACTGTTACTCCTAACAGACTGTCGGCTGCCACTGCAGCCATTCCGGTGAACCGTATGTCAGACAAGGATATTATACACCTTCTGGATTCCTACAAAAGATCTACTAAAATGGACATGGAGAAACTTATATCTAGCATGCTTGCAACACTTTTCACAGCTCCTGAAATTTCATCGCCGGTCGTCCCAGTATCGAAGAAATCGCAGAAAAGAGGTGGATCCACTCACTCTGTTCCTCCATTGAAGATTGGAAAATTACTACAACAGGCCTCCCAGGGAAATGAAGATAATGCCCGTGGGCAAGTGCACACCTTGAACAGCGATAGTGGTGGAGGGAATAACCCCTCCACCCCTGGCTCTGTCTATGGATGTGGCAATCCCATACAGCTGACCTAACACAATGCAGGGTACTCGAGAGCCTTTTTCACTGAATATTCTTCAGTGGAATTCGGGAGGAGCTTCTGCCCTTAGACTTTTATCTGGTAGAGATGCGAATGTTATAGTCCTTCAGGAGACGCGGTCTATCCGTATCCTCCAGGACATTACTCGATTCATCCCTAAGCACATTTGTTCCCACTATACTCCGTACATAACCCCTCCTCACTCATCTTCATCTCAAGGACTCTTGACCTTAGTTAAATGCTCTTTAAGATCCTCCCTCCTTTTAAATTATTCATGTCCAGCCCTTTCTTGTTTAGTAGTTTCACTCAGTAAGAACGGTAAACGCCTTGGTCTAGCCAATGTCTACATCCGTCCAGGAGAGATTCACAAGAACCGTGACCTCCTGGATAGAATTATTGACAGCGGTTACGACATGGTACTAGATTACTTCAACGACAGAACTGGTCGTTGGATTAATGCAGTACTCCGCAGAGCCAGGAACGGTTATCTTATTCATAAACCACCGTCACCCACCTTTCATTGCACATCTAACGAATTCACTCCTTGATTTATTACTGCTCCATGAGAAGTGGTTGCTAAAACCCTTCTGTACGGAGCAGTCGCGGCAACATCTCTTTACCTCTCATGATCTAATTCGCTGGCGGATAGAAGAGGATACGCTGCTTCGAAGGAGATTCCACTTTGACGCTATCAGAGTGGCTTTCTTTCAGGCTGCTATCCAACGCTTCCCCCGAATTGGTAATGAGAGTTTAACCGAATTTAATTCCTACCTCTCCTCGCAATCCACCGCATTGCTTTCTACAACCTATAACGGTCGTATTTTCAGACACACTCCGACAAAACTAAAGACCTTATCATATTTGCTCCGTCTCCCCAATCTCTCTGATTCTGCCAGGCAAGTTCTCTCGAAGGAATATTGGAGCACTAGATATAGGTTCCAACTGGGTAGAAATAAGGTTAGCATTGCTTCCCTTAATCCATCGCAGTCTTCCGTTTGGAAGATATTCAAGAAGGAGAAGTTTGTTTGTTGGAAGGATAGGGCTTTGGGCTGGATTGGTAGTATAGGCCTTGATCAAGTTTTGGAGGAGTCACTAGCCTACACAATTATGGAATTACGGAATCTCCGCAACCAATCCCGTCCTGGGGAGACTTCAGGAGTAGAGACTTATATGTCACTGATATTCTCAACGCCTGGGGGCCTCTTCCGGGCACCTCCAAATCCGTCGCTCCACTCTCTTCTAGTATCTGTCAGCTATTGACAGCCGATCAAAGAAGAAGGTGGCCGTCACAATGCTCTTAGCCACCCCATCCGATGTGGCCAGCATCAACATTAGCAAGAGAATTTTTATTCCAAAAAAGTATCCGGTCTCTTGTCCTAAAGACCTGCGGCCCATTTCAATTCAAAATTCCCCCGTCTCGATCTATGAAAAAGCGCTTGCGAGTAGAATCCGCGTTCATCTAAGTAGGCGTAATTTAATCCCACCTGGTTTCCATGGGTTTGTCAAAGGTCGCTCGGTTCATTCAGCAGTTGGTGAAGTGCATCAGTTTTGTCAGGAGAACAGTCATCAGCTAGCTGTGGCTATTTTCCTTGATTTCTCCGCTGCATTTGACCGCATTTCCATTCCATTTGTTATATCTTCTCTTAGGTCACGCGGCTTGCCTGCGAGAATTGTTAACAGGGTGGATATACTGCTGTACACCAAGCGATTCTTTTATGAAGACGACCCTGATGCGCATCAGTTCTACCCTATTACAGGTGTGCCTCAAGGCTCCCCTCTCTCCTATCTTATTTCTTGCTGCATCCATTGAACTCTTTAAAATATTTAAACGCGAACAACGTCTAGTTGTATACGCTGATGATACCACAGCCCTGTTTCCTGAACGCAGGTGCAAAGACATAGTCTTGGACATCAGCCGTTTCTTTTTAAGATTAAAAAACCAGTTACCCAAGTCCAATCTTATTTTAAACTCCGCCAAATCGCAGGTGGTTGTCTTTCATGGCGCCAATGCAACAAAGAAAAAGCTTAAGAGATTAGCACTCTCTGCCCTCTCCTCCATTTTGATAAATCAACCCCTCCCTGTCTTCACGAGTCGAGTAAAATACCTGGGGTTCACCATTACGGTGAACCGGTCGGCGAAAGCCGACCTGGATAGACTTAAACGTATCCTGGAAAGAGCTAGGTGGGCCCTGAAACGGGCCCAGCATCTGTCAATTATAGGGAAAACCCAGGTGCGCCTCTGGGGCACCTGGGCTATCTCGGGATTAGTCTTCTTTTCTAGAGGACGTTCCCCAGAGCAAAGGCTAAGGTTTCTCAAGCTGCTCATATCGCGTTTACCCAGCATAGTCCGCTCCGATTGGACTCTTCGGGGGTGAATGACCCCGGGTGGTTCAGTCGAAGGGCGGCGTGTTGGATTGGCTGTGGGGCTCAGATCCCGCCGGACCTGAGGCCATGATGAATGAAGACGACGAAGAGCGATCTTTTTGGAAACTTATACTTTATTGTCTCGCTTTTTAGATAGTTGTTAATAAAATCCTTATTATTGAAGAGATTTTCTAGTACATCATGCACTTGATTCATTCGTTGATTGCCGTCTGCTAGTCCTCCTATGCATCCAGCAGTGGGAGGGGACTGGCACTGATGAGTCATAGTGATGATGAAACGGCATTCGTCATTCTTTCGCGTCGGGCTTATATGATTTTTTTATACAAATTGATTGTATTCCAGGATAAAATATATTCTCTTTTCATTAAAAAATGATTATGGCTTTTGGTTACGCGTTATAAAATTTGATTAGAAATTATTCTATTTTGTTGCTAGTTAAAATCTCTGAAGGAATTTTAAATCCTCTTTATTTGATAGTCAGAAATAGTCATAGGTATAAAGTTTCATAGTGAATTCTATGAAATCGGGTCACAAAAATAGGTTGACAAAATTGACATAAAATATCGAATGTGTTATACCTATGGCAAACTTCAATTGTGAACTGTTTGTTTTTGAAATAAAGATTTTCAATCTGTCTCCACTCAAAACGCTAAATAATGAATTTACAATAACAAATGCGAAACAAAATCGTTCAACTATACATGCTTGACGACATTAGTCTTATGGAAAATGGTGAATCCTTTCTGACTAACTCCAAGCATAACTAATCGCCCACATTGATCCTTAAAACAAAGATATCCATTAAACATAAATAATAAATCATTTCGTAGTATTCTTTTAATTTTAAATTCATTTTTGCAAATTAGAAAAAATTATATCTTTTTTATTACCAGTGGCAATCGAGACGCTTGGTGCTGTGGGCTTGAGGGCAGCGTCATTCCTTGATGCGCTGGAAAATAGGCTGGTTCGGACGACTGGGGACAAGCGGTCATCATCTTGGCTCATGCAGCTAATGAGTGCGGCGGTTGCGCGATTTAGCAAAGCCACCTGTGTTTTGGAAGCCGCCGAAGGCATGTGTCCTCCAAAAAAGTTAATTTTATTTTGTTTTATTCACGTTTTATTATTGTTTTACATTTTCACACACTTAAGCTTACACAGAGAAATCATGTAATTGTAAAACAAAGGAGCATCACCGCACTGCAGTTGATGGTGCCATATAACAGCAAAAACATGATTTAACTGGCAACTGAAGATGGTAATAGTTCGTTACTTAAAATTGCAATGACAATTATCTTTTGAATAAAATTCTAAAATATTCCTGTGCTCTTTATTATTGGCAATTGGAATGGGAGTGTTCTCAAAGACATTTAATATACAAACCTGATAATTTAATTTCTCAAAAATTATTAATTTAGTTAATTATCTACCATTTATGTATCTTATAACATTTATTTATTTTAATTAACTATGTTGGTAGTTTAAATCAGCTGATATACCAAGTTTTATTATTTATTTGAAATAATTATTCAGGAAAGTTCGATCATTTGCATGATCGAAATACACTTGTATGAAAGGGTAATTTCAAAATTCAAAAAATTAAATAATTTAAATTTAAATAATTTAATATTTTCAAAAATACAAAATTAATAATTTTGTATTTTTGAAAATAATCGTTTACAAGCGATCGCAATCCTGTCATTAACGCTTTGCTATTAATATTTCTTTTGTTAACGTTTATTTATTAATATTTAATTATTAATTATTTATTAATTCGTAATTACATTATACCTTCCTTATCCTATATGACTTTTATTAGCTTTCATTGATCCACATCAAGTGGAAGCTAATATCGATAGGTTTCATTTTTATTGTTTAAGTTAAAAGACAAAGATTTAACTTTTCAAAAATACCTGTACATGATATCGATGCATTCCATAATAAGGGCACTGTTCCAAAAGCTGTAGAAAACTGACAGGAAATCATAGAGACATATGGATAAAGATGCTAAATACCTTACCTTATTACTGCCTTTCCTTTAGTCCATAATTTCAGATACTTATGAGCCTTTATTAGGTGATTTATTGTATAATCACTACTTTCACGACAACTTTTCAAAAATAAATTTGAAATAGAAATAAAATTAAAAAAAATAAAAGTACGATTAATTTATTATATAATATTATTAATTGAATTTTAAACGGCTGTAACAGCAAAGAAATGCAATCAATAAATTACAGTTAGGCCATGACGGCTTGTCAGTAAATAATACTTTCCTGCTCTAAATGTACATTATTTTAAAATGAACAAATTAAAGAAATTGAGTCAACCTTTATTAATTTAATTTTTTTCGTTTTTGATTGTTCTTAAATCTAATGACAGTATAATTGAAGTGGATAAAACTCAATGAGAGCCTTTATTTAAGCGTTTGGGAAAGTTTTTTTTAATCTGAAACTTTGAAAGACCTTTTTTGTTTTTAATGTGAGTACTCTCACCAGTGTTAGTTCCTAGTACATGAATGTGTACTAGAATGACTTATTGATCTGTCTAGGGGTGCGGCACTTCAATCCACTTGTTTAGCATCCTCTATTGATGATACTCAAAAGTCGAAAGAGCATAGAGTCATTTTATGCTATTTGAGTCTTCTTGATTCCTTCAATCAGAATATTTATTATGTGTTACATACATTTGACAGAAGTGGTCACGCGTGCGAAGCATTGCATGTCACTATTTTTCTGTCACGCGCAACTCTCATATATGAACTTTAATTTAACAATATTTTAAAGTTAAATTACGTTAATTAAGAGTTTTGAAGATGGGTAAATTTCGCTTTTGTGATACCACATATTTGCCGACAAAAGGAACTTTTTTAGTTCTTTATATGCATCTTATGAACATCTCAAAAATTTTGATTACACCACTAAAGAATTATAAATAATAATTTTTGTAATATTATAAATATATATTTAATATTAAATATATTATACTATCAATAATAAATATCCGGTATGTCACATTATACCGGACATTTTTATTTTCAAATAAGAGTGTGAACGGGAAATTACAATCTCTATACAATAGTACAATCGTGCTATTTATCAAAAATTAAATTAAATTCTTTTAACAAATGATAAGCTTGGATATCGTACATGATAAGGTAAAAATCTAAACTTTCCTGTTTTAGTCAAGTAATAATCCTTTTAATTTCTTTAAAAGATAAAAGGTGTATACTAGCTTAATAATATTATATTATTAATATATTATGTACATTTGTTTTCTATAATCCAAATTGTTATAAAATAGTTTAAAAATATTTCAAACATTTTATATGCGATTAAAAAGATTAAGGAAACGACTTTACATATTTGCAACATGGAGGTATTTCTTGAACATGTTTAACCTGTGGATAGATTATTTGCTACTTTTTATATTTGGTGTGATAATTTAAAAGATATTTTGAAGAAAGCCTTGTCTAAGCTTGTTCAAACTTCTAGAAGTCATTGATAAAAATGCATTTTTACAAATTACCCTTTTCCGAAATGTTGTTTATATTTTAAGAAAAATGATTTAAAATAACACAATATGGATATCATTAATGCACTTTACCTTAGTAAATTTAAATTTTCAACCATGCATCTAATAGCAAATGGATCAGAAAAGAAATAATTGACTGATTCTTCCGGGCTAAAACAATTATTAAAATGCGTTAAATATATAATTTGAGAGTTTACGTAATTAAAGATGCAGAATTACCTCTTGTAGCCATCTTTCTCGATGTGAATTACAAGAGCAATTAGTCGCTCAAAAATATCTCGACTAAGCTTAGAGTCCAATTTATAGTCTCCCTTTATTAAATCAGAATATGAAAAATATTGAAAAATAAAATAAAATTACCGACTGAACTTCACAAAGAATTAGTTTATACATAATCCATAACAGTGACGCATTTTTAACATGTAGAATACTTTCAGGAAAGAATCTATCAAATATATTAGAATAGTTCATGCTGAAAGTTTTCAAAACTGTAAAATTTATGTAATTTAATATATTTTCTACAATATAATGTTGCAAAATATTTGTATTTATAAACAAAGTATATAATTTAAGACAAATTTGTTAGTTTGGAGATTACTAATAATGGAATATTGATTTCTTTTATGCCAAATACAAAATATTTTAATTCTACCTGTGAAATGAAAAATGTCTTCTAATGAATTAATCAGCAAATAAAAAATAATGATTACTATACATCATCAGAAATTGATTTGTTTACGGAATTAGGGATATGTCATCATAAATCCAAATTGTAATGACATTTCGAAATGTAAATATCAAAGTATATAAATTCGCAGGATTTAAAATTTACTGTTTCTTAAAAAGTTTAAACGCAAGTATTTTATTTAAGCATTTGACACAAAATTTATTCTATGATGAGCAACTAGTAAAAAAATAAAAATTGTTTTTTTTATTAAAAACAACAAAATGATTACTCTTTAAATAAAAAATAATCTTATGAAAAAATTTGTGCCATTTGAAAGACCATTCAATCTACAAAGAAATACAATAAAATTGTATAAAACAAATATATGATATTCGGCTCAATAGGGCGTAAATTTTACGGCCACATATTTAGCCGCACTCAAGTCAATATCAATTATCAGTTTACTTTCATTGAAGTTTAAAGTATGGATTATCAAAATAAATAAAGGAATCGTGTTATCGAAATACTGTAGGATATTCCATAACACTTACCCGTTGAATTTTACCTAAATCCAGCGGGTAAATAGAACAATGACAGTGGGCATTAATATCTGTAGGCATTAATAATAAAAAGTAATCCAAAATCAGCAATTAATAGAGATTATACAAATTATTAAATTGTAATTTTAAATAACCACAATTTCAAATATTCGTTAATAACATTGTATTTAAGAATGCGATCATTTCATTGCGTCAATGAGAAGATAAGAAACATGACATACCAAACTGTTTGTTATCCAGTAATAAATCTATTAAATAATGAAATGATAGTTTAAACTGTGATATTGAAATCGCTATTATTAAATTGCTATATTGGAATAGTTATCAGAATACCGTTATAAACTAAGTAGGTAACTGGAAATATACCGAAACAAAAATAACAAAAAATATTAACCATTTTTTAAAAAATTACATGAATATTTAACCATTTTTTAAACTGATAAAAAAGGGAATATTTTAAACTGTATATAAATATTTATATCTCTCTCAATTATAATATTATTAAATATTTAAATAATAAATTTCGAATATACCGTTTAATTTTTATTTATTTCTTATCTACTGCCCTTTTTATTTTATTTACTATTTATTTCTTATCAGTTATATTTTCTTATCTACTATAAAATCTTATAAACAGAAGTATAAAATCTTATAAAAATATTTATATCTCTCTCAATTATAATATTATGATATATTAAAATAATAAATTTCGAATATACCGTTTAATTTTTATTTATTTCTTATCTACTGCCCTTTTTATTTTATTTACTATTTATTTCTTATCAGTTATATTTTCTTATCTACTATAAAATCTTATAAACAGAAGTATAAAATCTTATATAAATATTTATATCTCTCTCAATTATAATATTATGATATATTAAAATAATAAATTTCGAATATACCGTTTAATTTTTATTTATTTCTTATCTACTGCCCTTTTTATTTTATTTACTATTTATTTCTTATCAGTTATATTTTCTTATCTACTATAAAATCTTATAAACAGAAGTATAAAATCTTATATAAATATTTATATCTCTCTCAATTATAATATTATGATATATTAAAATAATAAATTTCGAATATACCGTTTAATTTTTATTTATTTCTTATCTACTGCCCTTTTTTTACTATTTATTTCTTATCAGTTATATTTTCTCATTTATTATATAAAGTCCATCTCAATATGATGTTTGTTAGTCAATTCATTAAACTTGATTTTTTTATTATTTATTATAAAAAAATATTTTTTATTTGTAACTAACAGAAAATTATACTTTGTGCACTGCATAAATATTTTTAGCTTATCCTTTCAAAAACAATTTTCAACACAATATCGGAAAGTATTGTATCCAAAGACGCAATTGATTGTAATTCACAGATACCGGCTTTTGCATTTTTGTCAATTGCCAATATCAACGGATACATTTATTTAGCCATAAATTTATAGAGCATTTATTATCATATAAACACATTTTCAAATATAAATGTTCTATTGTCATCTCGTTTATATTGAAATCGATTTAAGATATAAATAAGCATTTTTCAAGTGAATGTAATATTTAACGTACCGTATTCCAAAATAGAAGGATACATCATTTTTTGTTTGCTGGTATTTCGGATTTAATAGTTTTTCACGTTTTCCAAGCCACTGTCGATGGTCATTACTTAAGAAAAATTGTGTTATATCCATACTAATTGCAAAAATAAAGGCGTACTGTTTTCTGTATATCCAAAAATATGATATGTCGAAAAGATCCAATTCTTCACATACTTTACACACTAAATATTCAACCGTCATCTCCTTCTAAGCATAAATTTAAACATAAAATCGATTTAAGATCGAAAAGGGATAATTAATAATTTTTATTTTACTTATGGGTTCTAACGTGCACAAAGTAAATCATTGTTATCATATAATTAAATTATCCTTCAATATCATTTAATGGGAAGATATAGGGGTAAATGGTGAAAAGGAGATAAAAAGAGTTTAGCTGGGTAAATGAGAAAAATAGGTATATAAAAATTCAAGGAAGTTTATTAAGTTAATGATGCAAAAAGGGGTTTACGTGGATTAAAAATATAATATTTAATACGACAAATATGTTTTTTAATTTTTTACGATAAATTATTTAATAAAACATAAAGAAAGAGGTGAGAAAAATGTGAAATCAAATATGGCCATATCATCTTCCTTCAAGTTGTGGTCACAAACTTTACCAGCAAAGTCGTTAATCGATACGGCTTGCTTAATGAATCAATCGATTTCACATCTCGTCGTTCGCATGAGGTGTGCCCAACGACATTGTAATGCTCTGGTGAATGTAAAATATGTGGAGTAAAAATATAATATTTAATACGACAAATATTTTTTTTAATTTTTTACGATAAAATCAATTTATTTAATAAAACATAAAGAAAGAGATGAGAAAAATGTGAAAAAAATTTGTTCAATAAAGATCCGCAAAATCTTTTCCATGTTTATTCCAGAGTCCTAGTGTAGACCGGAAAATTAAAGGTTGAACGACTGGCTCGAACACACATAGACGTCGCTTTCGATAGTGCAAAACTTATTTTGCATCTTAAATGTTTGATAGTTTCGTTGTAATTCCCCGATAGTCTCGCTATTTGTTTAAGAACACATTGGGTTGATAAACCAAGTGCACCATTTGCTGCAATCACAATCGGGTAAAAAGTTGCCCGTTCATAAAGTGCAATTATCTCTCCATATTTACTTATTTTCCTCGATTCATGGTAATTAAATGGGTTTCCTATTCGGTCAGATGAGTATGACTGAGCTAAGTGACTGAAAATACAAATGTCCATTAAGGACCGCTCCGATAGATCACCATATAAACCATGACAGGCAACATCCACCCTTACATTCTTATCAGTTGATGTAGCGGGATTGTCGAATATGACAAATAAATACAATAAATAATAATAAAATAAAAATAAATAATAAAATATAATAAATAATGACATTACTGTCACATTATGACAAATAACGGGACAAATATCGCGATAATTGTGTCTTTTATAAAAACAATCTGGTTCAGTATTGTGAAATTTTGTAAAATTTTGGAAATAAACTTTGTAACGAAGATAAAACTTTTTAATTATAAATAGTGATAAGTCATTTATAAACTGAAAATTAAAAATAGAAAATTATTTAGAACAAAATTACAATCAAATCTTTACAAAATCAAATTGCTTTAATTAAATTTTGTTTAAATCAAAATTCAGATTACGGAAAAATAATTAAGATTTAAAGCTCATTTGCTAATAAAATTAAACTTTATTCTGTCTTTGTTTAAGCTATTAACTTTTCTTGCTATTAAACTTTCTTGTTTAAAGTTCATATCGAAAATCACAATTAAACCTAATATTTGATAAAAGCTTTTAAATGACTTGCAAAGTAGGGATTAGTGAAAGGATAAAATAGCTTTTGCGACACCAAATCAGAACAGATTTTGTGCTGATTTAGATCTGACAATCTCGATTATACAACTAATGGTGAAGTTGTAATTACACAGACGCTTGTGGTAGGCGTATGTAGTAGGCGCATTCCGGGTTAAGCTTCCCGACGAAGTTTGTAAAAAAGCATGCATGTTTATACTTTCTTGTTCGTGTAAATTAAAAAGTTGTATTGAAATTCTTTCTGATTAATATTATCTCACCAGTAGTTTTCAATTCATATATGTGACGATTTCCAATTCATATATATATTCATATACACGCTTTTTACTTACTGAGCATGTGTATTTTGCTTGTTAAGCAACCTTAGTAATCTGTTGAAGGAGCGATATCACACGTGCTGTCCTGTAAAGCCAATGCTTACGTAAACCATATACTAGATGTAAGGAGGAGCGTGCACTGAGCGAATTTGTTTCAGAAGTTTACTGATGATCATGTAATGTCGAAGTTGTGTAGCTACCGGGCCATGCAGATGTGTCCACCCTGTAATGATGAGTGAGCTAAGGTCGAAACGCCCCATTAGGGGCTAGGCGTTTGTGGTAGGCGCATTCTCGTTTAAGCTTTTCAACGAAGGTTGTAACAAGCATGCAGGTTTATACTTTTCTGCTTGCACCATTGATAAAAGTTTTATCAAAATTGTTTCTGAAATATTATCTAAGAATGTTATATTCTGTACAGCAATAATTATCCATTTTCCGATAATATAAATGTATCTCCATCACATATAATATCAAGTATCGTATCTCTAATGTTTATAATGCTTATCTGCAATGTCGTTATTAAGATATTCCGCATTATGTAAAAATATACGTTATGCTTTTCTATTTTAAAAAGCTTTGATTGAAGGAGAGTCTGCACAAGGTATTAAAGTTCCCAACACCAATACTTTAAATAACAATTATTTAATTAGTGATTAGTTTTGTAAACATCCTAGATTATGCTGGAACTCATCATGTCACGGTCGCAATATAACGTTGTTATAGGACATCAATTTGCTTTGAAACGTTAAAACCGTCAAATAAGACAAGTTTTCAAATTTATCTCTAAATTGTAAAACTGTTAATTTACCAAATATTATCAATTTAAATTCAATTAATTCTGTTTTAGCATTTCAAAATTTGTTAATAAACCAAAAATTGTTTATCGAATTTATCGATAAAATAAAAGATTAATTTACCAAATGTCCTTTTCACTGTTTCTAATTTATATATATTTAATATACTAAATATGCAAATTTATTGTTGAACTTAATTTAGTTCAACGTATAAAATATTATATAAATAATGAAGATAATAGAATATTTTTCCAGGATACCTCCATGAAGACTTATGGCAAAATGTAAAGTTAATATTTCATTAGCTACCGAAATGCAATATATATACAATTTTAACATTTAGCTACGTTAGACTAATTTATTACTCCGGGCCCGTTGGAATGCTGTGTATCTGCCTTGTTTCCTTTAGCAAGCTAGTTCCACATCAGATTTGAACTAAATTCTTTTGATTGTTGCCTCAAGGCCTTTTCGACCAGGTTAAACATTCATTTATGCTAAAAATTCCTTAGTATATGAAATAAACTTTACTTTACATATCCCCTTTCCGAGAGGAAGTCAACTACATGATTCTTACAGAATTGGGAAGAATGTAAGTGAAAGCTATTGTAATTGTTATACGGTTTAAATACGCGCTAGTTTTAAAACATGAAATAAAGCTGATTTTGGATTGTAGATATATTAAAAAACAATAAAAATTAAAAATAGCAATTGTTTACTTAAAATATAAAATATTGACAACGACATTGGATTTCGAAGATTTATAAAAACTTAATTTATAGCAGTCATATATATTAAGGATTGAATTGCAGACTACAACTTACCCTAATATCGAAATGAAAAACAATTTCGTCTCCTACAAATACATGTCCAACTTGAGTAATGATCATAATTTATCTAAAAAGAATACAATGATTATTTTTTTATTAGATTTTATTTCATTTCCATTTATTTTTTGTAAATTAAGGCTATGTGAATAGCTAATTTAATGATCATATATATTAATTATATAACAATTCTTTTTAAAACTTATTAAAAAAATCGATACGAAAATTGAAATTTCTGAATGTATCTAAGGGTATATAATATATATAAAACATATATATAATGGTAGTGCATGGATATGCTGAGTAAACAACGGTACATGGTTTCTTACGAAATACGGCATTCATAAATATCATCGACCATTGTTTACTTAGCACATTCATACATTATCATTATACTATGTACCAATATTATCATTTTCGTCTACTTTGTCTAGCGTATCGCCTTCTCCAACCAAATTCGGCCGTCGATCTCTACATATCGCTGATCCTCTATTTTGGAATTCTCTATCTGATCATCTGCGATCATCATCCTCACTCTAATTTTTCAAAAAACAACTAAAATCGATGCTACTAAACGATTAACATTTTTTAATCTGTTTCGCTTTAGTGGGCTTGTAAGCACACAGTCTGTGTGCATTTGCCACATTAAAAAACTTTCCTTAGCGAATCTGTGCATTATCATTATATCATGTTGACTGCATAGATTAAACTGTCGCCGAAACCCACACTAGATTACCAATATTATTAAGTAGCATTATTACTTGAATAACACTATTACTTAATAGTTATATAAATACATTTCGACTGTGCGAAATGAAACAACGACCAGGATTCCGAATAGAACTCGTAATTTATATTTCAATCGGATTTTTCGTAAATTCTTTTGGTAGTCGCCAAATCAATAAGAGGGAATAAAATGGCTGCCGTTTAGTATTTTACAATGCATATTGCGTTAAGCAATTTCATTTTCAACAACAATTTTTTTTTAATTTGAAATTTTTTTGATTAATAAAACACTTATTTACTTTATATTTCGCTAGCTGCTGCTAGTTCATCGAAAACGTTTAGTTTCTTATTATCCTGCTCCAAAATTCAAAATTTCATTTATATAACGTCACAAAATATACAATTCATTAATTTGAACGATATCCATTGGCCGCCCAAAAGGAAATAACAATGATTAAATTGAGCTTAAAGTCATCTAATTCGACCGTCATAGAAAACAACTAATAATCTTAAATTCAGAAAATAAATAGCCTATTAAACACATGTTTAGGCTTCGAATAAACCTTTATTCTTTGGCTTTAAGAATAGCGCATGTATCTATAACTTAATAAGATTTCAATATTCTAGCATAAGTCTCTGCTAAAGTTAATGTGGTGCATTACTCTTGTGTTGCCTATTCAACTTTTGATATTCTCTTGTGCGTTTCTTCGTAATGAAGTATTAAATGTGTGCTTTTAAATGAAGTATTTTAAGTGTGCTGTTTGATTCTATCTTTCAGGAATGGTGTATCCAGTTTAAATGCTTTTCATCTGTATGCACTATCAAGGCGTAAAATTAGTGAATTATAAAATGTGGTAAGTGTGAAAAATAATTCGATAATGATGTGCAACAATTAAGTTGCCTGGAATACGAATGCAAAGGTTCATCGGTCTGTTAACTATTTCTATTATGTTAAACAATTTCATTTTAACACGTGCATTGTAGCCTATTGTCATCAAGCTTGTAAGGTATGTTTCTAACATCTTCTGGTTTCGCTCATGATGTGGAACTTCCCTCGCTACCAAAATTAGCCAACTAAGTGGGCTAATCTGGAAAGGCAAAGTTTATTTAACATTTTTCTAAGGGGGTTTACTGACCTGTTTAAAAAGAGAATTCTCTTCAGATGTCTTAAATATTATGAAACAGAAATAAAAATATCTTTTGCCACAACAGATCTGGCGAAAGAGTATATCGAATCTGTTAATGACAAGCATTCGAAAATTGCAGCTATTTCGTCTTGACCGATCATTGCTACTTAAAAAATTAACAACATGACAACATTCCTATCAGACGAAGATGTATCGATGTTAGAAAGAGAGCACAATATATCTAGCTTCCGTTCAATAATGGGTAAAAAAGGATTCCTCATTCCAGTGACGTTCTGCAACGCACCGGTGGATGTGGCACAAAATCTGTTGATCTCGTCTTCCAAACAGAGTTATACTTATCTTTACTAGACTAGCCGGTATCAATTACCGTATTTTATTCATGACATCCGACCTCGTTAATTAATACATAAAGTTCGCTTAAGACAATCTGAATCTTAAAGCAACAGTTACATATATGCCAATCCTGGCAACAATTAAAATCACGAATATCACGCCCGAGGTAGACGTGTCCGGCATTACGGCAATGGAGAAAATGTACAATATCTCGAATCTCAGATTCATCAATAGTAGATGGGACACCATAGCATTCGGTTCTACAACAGAGGAGAATGCCCTCCTCCTTTCGAACTAGGCTTTCAACCCCCTTCTCGGGTATAACTTGAAGATCAAGCATATATAATCAAACAATTTGACTTATTCCCATTGCAACAATTGTTATGCATGGGAGCGCTGGAGCTCCTCATATGGCAATGAGAAGTGTTGCGTGCTCTGAACATTAAAACAAGACGAACATTCTCTGCTATGCAATTCTGTAGCCTGTTGCGTTAACTGTGGTATACAGCAACCAGCATGGTCAAAAGATGCATGAAGTTTAAAAGTTATCAGAAGCGGTACCAGAAATCTGCGAAGTAGTCGTAGTTAAAATATATGCGAGAATTGCGGCAATAGAGACTATGTTAAAAAATCTAATAAATGCGTTTCTAACGCCAGCCACATCTTAATCAACACCCAAAGACAAGCAATCCAAAAAGATAATCCTTAACGAGCACAATAGCTCCCCTGAAGGTTAACAAGCAAGGGGAAGCTTGGATTATTAAACAGGGAAATGATGATAACTTTCCTTCCGTCCGAGGAGCGGTCAGTGGTTCCGCTGTTAGGACCGGAGACCGAAATGGCAACCTTCCTCTATTGGGTCTAACAAGTGGGTTCGTTGACCTTACTTGTTCCACCTATGAATGGGAAGTAATTCCGTACCGTTTTCAATGAACGTCCTTCAGTGGAATTCGGAAGATGCTTCGCCTTTTATCTGGTCGAGATGCAGATGTTATAGTTCTTTAGGAAACTAGATAAATCCGGTCTCTCCAGGACATTATTTGATGTCTTATAAATCACATATCCTCCAACTTTACTCCGTACATAACCCCACCTCTCCCAGATAACACACTGGAAGAACATTAAACGTATCAGTATAGCCAATATCTATATTCGGTCCGAAGAGATCCACAAGAACCGTGACCTCCTGTACGGTATATTGAGTAACGACTATGACATGTTACTTGGTGACTTTAACGACAGAATTGGTCTTTGGATTAATGCAGCACTTCGCAGACCTAGGAACGTGTATCTTATACATAAACCACCAGCCCCCACCTTTCATTGCATAAAAACAAATTCACTCCTCGACATACTACTGCTACACGAGAGGTGGCTGGTAAAGCCTACCTGTATTGAACAGTCACGCCAACAACTGTCCACCTCGCATGACTTACTTCGCATGATAAAATTAAAGCGTCATCGAAGTTCATATTATGACCTAAATTCAATACACGTTGTGATATAGCACCCACCATATCACCCCGTTAAATATTATATTTATGTTGTGACATACGCTTTTCCAATCCTTGTCCAGTTTGACCAATATAAGAGGAGGAACAGTTATCACAGTGTATATTATAGACAACGGGCATTTCATTAAATTTTGGTTTTAATTTAAAAATGTTATGCAATTTAGGCAGTTTTTTATTGTAAATTATTACATCCGTAGTATTACTAGATATTATATATTAGATATTACTAGATATTATGGGATATTACTAGAATAGCCCATGCCCGAATGGGTTATTAAAAAAGCTTACTATAAAAGTTGTGATGTTGTGAAAAGAAAGAAATATTTTGGACCTTTGAAACAAAAATATATCTAGAATTCCTTTTATTAATAAAAAATGGAACTCCTTATTTTATAAATTTATATATAAAAATAAAATATCTAGTAATACTACGGATGTATTAATTTACAATAAAAAACCGCCTAAATTGCATAACATTTTTAAATTAAAACCAAAATTTAATGAAATGTCCGTTGTCTATAAGATACCCTGTAATAACTGTTCCTCCTCTTATATTGGTCAAACTGGACAAGGATTGGAAAAGCGTATGTCACAACATAAATATAATATTAAACGGGGTAATATGGTGGGTGCTATATCACAACATGTATTGAATTTAGGTCATAATATGAACTTCGATGACGCTTCAATTTTATCATATAAAAGTGATTATCTTTCTCGTATAATACAGGAGGCATATTTTATTAATAAGAATAACATTTTACCTAATAATAAATCTGATTTTAATTTGAAAATTTCCTATTAGTTTTTAATTAGTTGTAATCCTTATTGAACTTGGTTAATTATATTTGTTTGATTTGTTTGTTTTTTGGTATCAATTTTACGTAATATTTATTTTATTTCATTATTATAATTTTTGATAATTTTTTTGAGTAATTTAATATATTTTTTCCTTTTAATCTTGGATTGCGGTTCTTTTTCTTTGAAATTTGTTTTTTTAACCTTGTATAGAATGTGTGTGTGCGTTTGTAATGTTTTTTCTTTGAAGTTTGTAATTTTACAAAACAACCTTGTATAGAATGTGTGTGAATGTGTGCTTGTAATGTTTTTCTTTGAAGTTTGTTTCTATAAATAAATAAAGACTTTGTTAACTAACACAGAAAAACAAAAAAATAAAATAAAATAGTATAAGACACAATCCGAGTTTAGACAATATCTTCTTTGGATCTTCTTCTTTGTCTTCCCTGCACTTACGGCGTCAAATCCAAGGGGATCTAAGCCCCAACCGATCCAACACGGCGACTTCCGACTAAACCACCCGGGGTCTTTAACCCCCCCCGAAGAGTCCAGTTAGCTCGGACTATGCTGGGTAAACGATAGACGATAAGCTTAAGAAACCTAAACCCTTGCTATGGGGGGACGTCCTCTCGAAAAGAAGACTAATTCCGAAATAGCCCAGGTGCCCCAAAGGCGCACCTGAGTTTTTTCTTTCAATGACAGATGCTGGGCCCGTTTCAGAGCCCATCTAGCTTTCTTCAGGATACTTTTAAGTCTATCCAGGTCAGCTTTCGCCGACCAGTTCACCATAACGGTGAACCCGGTATTTTACTCGACTGGTGAAGATAGGGAGTTGTTGATTAATCAAAATGGAAGAGAGGGCAGAGAGTGCTAATCTCTTGAGCTCTTGCTTTGTTGCAAGGGCGCCATGAACGACAACCACCTGCGATTTGGCGGAGTTTAAAATAAGATTGGACTTGGGTAACTGGTCTTTTAATCTTAAAAGGAAACGGCTGATGTCCGAGACTATGTCTTTGCACCTGCGTCCAGAAAACAGGGCTGTGGTATCATCAGCATATACCACTAGACGTTGTTCGCGTTTAAATATTTTAAAGAGTTCAATGGAGGCAGCAAGATATAAGATAGGAGAAAGTGGGGAACCTTGAGGCACACCCGTAATATGGTAGAACTGACGCGCATCAGGGTCTTCTTCATAGTAAAATCGCTTGGTTTACAGCAGAATCTCTACCTTGTTCGCAATTCTCGCAGGCAACCCGAGGGACCTGAGAGAAGAGATCACAAAAGGAATGGAGATGCGGTCAAATGCAGCAGAAAAGTCAAGGAAAACAGCCACAACTAGACGATGGCTATTATCCCAACAAAACTGCTCCACTTCACCAACTGCTGAATGAACCGAGCGACCTTTGACGAAACCATGATAACCTGGAGGGATTAAATTACGCCTACTTGAATGGTCGCGGATTTTACGCGCAAGCACTTTTTCGTAAATCGATACGAGGCCATTTTGAATCGAAATGGGTCGCAGATCTTTAGGGCATGATCAGGATTTTTTCTTAGGAATAAAAACACGCTTACTAATATTGATGCCTGCTACATCGGATGGGGAGGCTAAAAGCATTGTGACGGCCACCTCTCTTCTCTGATCAGCTGTCAAAAGCTGACAGACCCGAGAAGAAAGTGGAACGACGGATTTGGAGATGCCCGGGAGTGGACCCCAGGAGTTAAGGATATCCGTAACAGATAGATCCCTACTCCTGAAGTTACACCAAGGCGGGATTGGTTGAGGTGATAGAGTGGCTCCATAGTTGTGTAGGGCTAGTGACTCCTCCAAAACTTTATCAAGGCCTACATTCCCTACCCAATCCAATGCTCTATCCTTCTAGCAAACAAACTTCTCCTTCTTGAAAATCTTCCAAAAGAAAGACTGAGAAGAATTAAGGCGAGCGATACTCGTCCTATCCCTACTCAGCTGGAACCTGTATCTAGTGCTCCAGTATTCATTCGAGAGGGCCTGTTTGGCGGAAGCAGAGAGATTACGGAGGTTCAGAAATTTTGCTAGGACCTTGAGTTTTGTCGGAGTGGGATTGTATATACGACCTTTATAGGTAGTCGATAGAATCGCGGTAGCTTGCGAAAAGAGGTAGGTATTAAATTTGGTCAAACTCTCATTTCCTATTAAGGGAAAGAGTTGGATAGCCGCTTGAAAGACGGCCACTCTGATTGGATCAAAGTGAAACCTCCTTCGAAGCAACATATCTTCCTCAATCCTCCAACGAATTAGGTCATGAGAGGTGGACAATTGCTGGCGCGACTGCTCCGTGCAGAGGGGTTTTAACAACCACCTCGAGTGAAGCAGTAAAATGTCGAGGATAGAATTTGTTGATGTGCAATGAAAGGTAGGTGACGGGGGTTTGTGAATAACGTAATCGTTCCTAGCTATGCGAAGTGCTGCATTGATCCAACGACCAGTTCTGTCGTTGAAGTCCCCTAGTATCATGTCATAACCGCTGTCAATAATACTATCCAGGAGGTTACGGTTCTTGTGAATCTCCCCTGGACAAATATAGACATTAGCTAGACTGAAGCGTTTACCGTTCTTACTAAGTGAAACTACCAAGCAAGACAGGGCTGGACATGAGTAGTTTAGCAAGAGGGAGGACCTTAAGGAGCACTTAACTAAGGTCAAGAGTCCTTGAGATGAAGAGGAGTGAGGTAGGGTGATGTACGGAGTATAGTGAGAACAGATATGATTTGCAATAAATCGAGTAATGTCCTGGGGGGACGGATAGACCGCGTCTCCTGAAGGACTATAACATCTGCATCTCTACCAGAGAGAAGTTTAAGGGCAGAAGCACATCCCGAATTCCACTGAAGGATATTCAGTGAAAAAGGCTTACGGGTACTCTGCATTGTGATGGATTAGTTGGATGGGGGATTGCCAGCCTAGACAGATCTTGAAGCAGGAAGGTTTCCCTTCCTACCGCTAGCTTCATCTAGGGTTGGCACTTGCCCCTGGGCAGTATCATCATTTCTCCATTGTTTCTGCCTGATCAACTTTCCAATCTTGATTGAGGGACGGCGTGAGCAGAGGCCCCCTTTTTGTTCGAGGTCTTGAGTGAAGAAACAGGAAGTTCTGGATTCACGAATAGATTTGAAATAGAGGCCGCTATCAACGCTTGGACCTCTCTTTGAAACGAAACCAAACGCTGATCCATAATCGACAACAGCTCGCTGTCGGACATCCTGGTTGCTGCCTGAGAAAAAGAATCAGGTGCCGGCTTAGACGGCTTGGAGAATTTGATGAATAGTAAATGATATTTCTTGAAATGCTCGCATTTCCTACTCCACGCGGGATGCGCTTCTCTGCAGTTGGAGCAGGCCAGATTATTTGTGCATGGAAGCGAGGACTCGGCGGAGAGGCAATCTTCATTACCACATTTCCCACAGCGCTGGACCGCACTGCAGCTGGAGGTCCAGTGCCCCCATTTATGACACCTGCTACAGTGCGTGTAGGTGTATTCTTCCTTGCCAACCACTCTAAATTTGAGGTTAAAGCCCATTAAGGGGTTGCAGGGGGATTTTTCCAAGAGTTCAGCCTGCCCTATGACGGCGAGAAGCCATCTTAATGAGATGGATGTCTTCTTCCTCCATCTGTGTAAGAAGATTACTTATTTTTAGGGAGGCCATAATAGGTTTCTTCTCAAATTCAGCAATGTCGCAGAAGTTAAGGACGAAGTACCTCTCAAAGCTCTCCAGGAGGTCCTGGGTAGCGAAGGAAATTTTTATGCTGGTGCCAAAATATCTAACTGAGTTGTAGACTACACGGTTTTTCATACTATGTGCAAAGTCTCTTAGAAATTTGTTGTATAGTGCATGTCTTTCTAAAGGCTTTTTTAAAATGATTATCCCCAAATTTGGAATCTTGGGGATAGGGGGAAGTAATTCCCCAAAATTCTCATCAATATAAGAAGATCCACTAACCTTGTTGTCTTAAATTGACGAAATTTCCATAGCAGTATTGTCCATTTTCGTTGAAACAACAGGATTCTTTGATCGTCCGTCACTGTGCAAACTCAACATTTTTTTGCACTGGTTTTTATTATGCGCCGGTTGGTTATAATGCACCGATAACACTTATGATAAAAAATGAGCAGCGAACAAAATGTGCGTTGCTTCAAAAGATTCAAAAAAATCATGTTTTCCAGCGCAATTAATACCAAACAAAGTAAGGTTAGTGCAGATCTTCCTAATTAGTTTGCTTCAAACACGAAGAGGAAGCTTCCTCCCGTGCCTAAATTAGCTAATCTGGTGTTGTTAATTGTCTGCAACCATTTGGAAGAAAATCTCTATTTGATATTTTTCTCATAGTTTTTTCTGGGTTATTTATAGGTAGAATTATCTACAATTCTGTTACATTTTTCGAGTCTGGAATCATATTTCATTCTGTACGCCTGATCTGGCCTTTGAGTACTTAGATTATTTTGAAAATTTTCTCACAAAATATGGTTCAACAGCCTATAAGCTTATTTAAGCTTACTTGAAATTATCGAATTGTGCACCTTACGCAACAGATGATGATCTAAAATATTTTGAGTATGCGTTCAAAGTTTACAACCGTCGGCACATTATGGGGACGAATAGAGAGCCACCTCCGGTGGCCGTCAACTCCTCTACTATTGACTGGGCTTAATGCCTGGCAAACAATAAATTCAATCCTTATCTAAGTTATAATATATCATTTACAATGATTAAGCCGACGATCTCACTTTCCCCAAACTGCAACGGATGTCACAGTGGGGGCACTGTGCCTGCACTTGTTCCAGTCTTCGTAAATGTGGGGTGTATGGCTCCGGAGACGAACATGTTGAAAATTGTAATCTTCCCCTTAGTGTTCGAATTGCGGTGGCCCGCACACGCTTGGTCACGGAGATGCCTTGTATGCAAGCCTTGCAAGTTGAAGGCAACTTGTAAGGCTTGCACCCGGCTTGGTCACGGAGTTGAAGTCCAAACCTGCGGCCTCTAAAAAATGGGCCTTAACAGAGCTTAGCTTCTCTTAAACTAGCAAGAAAAGATACGATAAATGAAGACATCGCCGGTAGGGAAGTTTCTTCTCCTAGTGGCGCGATGAGTGAAAATGGCAACCTTCTATCTCCTGGCTCCTGCTAAGAGTAGCAATCCCAACTTAATGCAAAGTAATCAAGATCCTTTTCCACTGAATATCCTTCAGTAGAATTCACGAGATGCTTCTGCCCTTAGCCTTTTATCTGGTAGAGGTGCGGATGTTATAGTCCGTCAGGATACACGGTATATCCGTACCTTCTAGGATATTAATCGATTTATCACTAAGCACATTTATAACCACTTTAATCCGTACATAACCCCACCTCACTCCTCTTCATCTCGAGGTCTTTTAACCATAGTAAAGTGCTCCTTGAGATCATCCCTCTTACTGAAATTTTATTTTTCATCTTTGTCTTGTTTAGCTATATCACTATGTAAATGCGGTAAACACATCAGCGTAGCTAATATCTATATCCGGCTGGGAGAAATTCACAACCGTGACCTCCTCAATCGTATATTAGGTAGCGGTTATGACATGTTACTTGGTTACTTTAACGACAAAACTGGTTGTTAGATTAATGCAGCACCCCGCATAGCCAGGAACGACTATCTTATTCACAAACCACCTTCCCTCACCTTTCATTGCTCAACAACTAATCCTCTCCTCGAAATTTTATTGCTACATAAGATGTGTCAATAAAATGATCATATAATATAAGCGGTTTCTTAAGAACCGTCAAAATAGTATGTTTACTTTAAAAGGGCGACATGAACAATTTGGGCACGATTGCTCGCAGTAGGACGCGGACCATTATAGAGGCCCTCCAGAGCGGATCCATAATGGGTCGAAGTTTACAACCTTCGACCCATTATGGAGAAGAATGGAGAGCCACTTTCGGTGGCCGTAAACTCCTCTACTGTTGACTAGGCCCAATGCATGGCAAACAGTAAATTCTATCCTTATTTTGGTTTTAATATATCATTTACAATGATTGAGCCGACGATCTCACGTTCCCCAAACTGCAACGGATGTCACCAGTGAGGACATTCGTTGTCCCTACTGATGTCACCAGTGGGACATCCGAGAGAGAACACCTCACTCCTCTTCATCTCAAGGTCTTTTAACCCTAGCTAAATGCTCCCCAAGATCATCTCTCCTTTTAAACTATTCTTGTCCAGCCCTGTCTTGTTCAGCTATACAACTTTGTAAGAACAGTAAACGTATCAGTATAGTCAATATTTATATCAGGCCAGGAGAAATTCGCAAGAACCGTGACCTTCTGGATCGTATTTTGGGTAGTAACTATGACATGTTACTCGGTGACTTCAACGACAGAACTGGTCGTTGAATCAATGCACCACTCCGCAGAGCCAGGAAGGTCTTCCTTATTCACAAACCATGTCTACTACCTTTCATTGCTCAACAACCAATTCTGTTTTCAGCAATTTACTGCTTCATAAGATGTGGTTGTTGAAATCCATCTGCATTGAGCAGTCGCGTCAGCAACTGTCCACCTCTCATGACCTGATTCGCAGGAGGATTGAAGAAGATACATTGCTTGGAAGGACGTTTCATTTTGATCCCATTAGAGTAGCTTTCTTCCAGGCAGCTATTCAACTCTTGCCCATAATTGGTAATGAGAGTTTGACCGAATTTAATTCCTACCTCTCATCGGAAGTTTCCGCGTTGCTTTCGACTACTAATAAAGGTTGCGTATACAATCCCACTCCAACAAAACTCAAAATCTTTGCTAAAATGCTATACCTTCTCAATGTCTCTGTTTCCGCAAGGCAGGCCCTATCGAATGAATACTGGAGGTCTAGATATAAGTTCCAGCTGATCACGGATAGGACGAGCATTGCTCACCTTAATCATGCTCAGGCTTACTTCTGGAAGATATTCAAGAAGGTGAAATTTGTCTTCTGAAAGGATATAGCCTTGGTTGGATTGGTAGCATAGGCTTTGATAAAGTTTTAGAGGAGTTACTATCCATGCATAATTATGGAGCTACTCAAATCCTCCAACTGATTCCGCCTTCGTGTGACTTCAGGAGTATGGATATATCTGTCACAGATACCCTAGGGATATATCCATACTCCTGAATTCCACTAAGGATATTCAGATACCCTGAATATCCTTAGTGGAATTCGGGGGGGGGTGGGCTTCTGCCCTTAGGCTTCTATCTGGTGAGACGGAGATGTTATAGTTTTTCAGGAGACGCGGTCTATCCGTCTCCCCCAGGACATTACTCGATTTATTGCAAAGCATATCTGTTCCCACTATACTCCGTACATCAATCTACCTCACTCCTCTTCATCTCAAGGACTCTTGACCTTAGTTAAATACTCCTTAAGATCCTCCCTCATTTTAAACTACTCTTGTCCAGCCCTGCCTTGTTTAGTAGTTTCACTCGTCAAGAACGGTAAACGCCTCAGTCTAGTCAACGTCTATATTCGTTCAGGAGAGATTGAGTAAATCTCTCCTGGAATTGAGTAAAAGTCGGAATTGAGTAAAAGAGGGTATCGACAGAATATTCTTACTAAGCAAAAGCAGATTGTTCTTAAGTTGAACAGAAACGACCTTCTAACGAAAACTCCGAAACCTGCGGGTGATTGCCAATATAACACATTTGTCTACCACCCTAAGCTGGACAAGTTGCAACGCGACTTTGTAGCTGCGATTAATACCGTGAATACCGACTGTCGATCAATGATTCAACAGCCACGTATCGCTTTCCGCAGTAAGAAGACAATTGGTAGCCTTATAAAGAAACCTGGGACCAAATTGGCGGACGGCCGCAGCAGGCCATGTGGGGATATGCGCTGTAAATGTTGCAACGAAATGAATGACACTGATACGTTTTGCAGCACAATTACAAAAGCGAAATATCATATTCGCGGTGTGAATAGCTGCAAAAGCAAGGGCGTTGTTTACCTCGCAATGTGTGAGGCCTGTTCGTATATGTACGTGGGTCAAACTGGTGGTCAGATGAATATTCGCGCCCTCACAAGACGATGCGATATATCACATAATAGGCCTAAGAATGATGGGGCAGCGAGGCATTGCATTGAGAATCCTAACCATCAGATGCGTACAACGATATTAGAATCCAACATTTTGGATACAGCGAAACGTAAAGAGCGGGAGTTATATTGGATTGGGCAGTTGATGGCAGATCGCCACTTAAACAGTGAGCACATCTACCACCTGCCATAATACAGGTGGTAGATCTGTGCACATCGACCACTGTTTTGCCTTGCTTTCTGAATATAATTTTCATTATGAATTTATTATGAATTGATAACTTGTTTTTTTATGAATTGTAGATATTGCGTGGAACTTCCACTGAAGAAGGGCTGTGCCCGAAAGCTATGGAAATTTACATAATATACACTGCTTTTTGCTTTAATTGTGCTAGTTTTAACTAAACAACCAACAATTTATTTCTGAATCGTTAAATGGACGATCCTGGCGCTAACCGGTTTGAACTCAAACAATCGAGTATCTTAAGACGTATCGTAAGATTTACGATCTCGGTTAATGAAGCAAAAACAAGGGCAGTTTCGCATTGTCAATTTCTGCAATTCTGTGTTCGGCACAATGTGACACCACGCGGGCTAAGAATTAACAAGCACATGCAAGTGAATCAACTCGCTCTAAACGACCGCAAATATTCAAACTTGTGTAGGAGATGGTTTAGAATCATAAAGCAAACAGAGATGAGCCTAGCAAGAATCCTTCACGAATACTACAAACAACGAGTCAATTGCTCGAAAGGATCGATTGATAAACACCTGCTGGACCAACTCAATAAACGTAAATGCCGGAAGTTATCTAGTTGGCTTGGACGATATATCACAATCACGGAACTTACCGAGTATAGGGAGCGACGGTGTAGACGTTTAATACACTTCCGAAACAAAACTAAGGTGAACAGTGACAACATCGTAAACCATCTGATGAAAACATAACTGATGCGCAAAAGTCCGTTCTATCTCTTGGTTTAAAGTTCGTGCCAACGCCATGTCAATTCAATCGTAAGGAACTTATGGGCAATTTGAGATCGACCTCCTACCAGATGTTTAAGACTATCAAAGATGAGAAGATGAAGACAGTTCTGCAAAAACGAGTGCTTAACAATAAGGTGATTCAAGATTACATAACTATGCAACCGAATATAAAAACGAATAACAATTTGAGTAAATCAGAAATGGAATCACTACGCGAATTACAAGGAATGAACCATCTAATTTTCCAACAATCCGACAAAGGAAGTAAAATAGTTATATGGCCAAAGAACGATTACCTGGCAGAGGGACTCAGGCAACTGAAAACTAACGCTTACGAACAAATTACATCCGCAGATCACGCAAGTGTTTTGGAAGAAGTTGAGTCGACAATTCGAAAACACTTCTCACAGTCAGCATTGTCGAGTATACTGGTTCAAGATCCACGACACGGATACTTATACCTTTTGCCCAAAATTCATAAAAATGTGACACCTTGTCCAGGACGACCCATTATCAGTAATATCGGAACATCAACTGAGAAACTTGCGAAACACCTACATAGGGAGCTGCTTCCAATTCTGAAGTCCCGGACATCATACATCGAAAGCACCGATGACTTTATTCGAAAGTTCGAAGCGCTCAAATCCAATATCGCAGGTGATGCATTCATTGTTACCCTCGATGTAGAGTCTCTCTACACGTCGCTGGATATAGAATCAGGGGTAAATCGGATTGCCAATTGGCTTCGGGGTGACGGCCGAAGTGATAAGGAAGTATTAGGACTGTCTGAGTTGCTGAAGCTGGTTCTCCAATCAAATACCTTTACCTTTGATGGGCGGTTGTACAGACAGAAAATCGGCACAGCGATGGGTAGCCCGATTGGACCTGTATTTGCAAGTCTATGTGTATCTACCATTGAAGAGGAATATATATCCGCATCGCCGAATAAACCAACTGTCTGGTGGCGTTATATTGACGACGTTTTTGCGATTTAGGAACATGGTAAATCCGAATTAGAATCTTTTGTTAACGGCCTTAATGAATACAGTGAACTACGCTTTACCCATGAAATTAGTAATGTCGCGACTTTCCTTGATACTGAGGTACTGAAGAACGAAGATGATTTGATAACAACAGTAAACAGGAAGTTTCTGGGAATACGCTCAATCATGCACGCGCGGAGCTGTGCCCCAAACACGTGAAACGGGCAATAGTAAGAAACGAATTTATGCGCATCCGTAAAATCTGTACGAGGACTGACGACTACGTGCTTAATGCGAACGCCCTTATATCGGAATTGAGTAAAAGAGGGTATCGACATTCGTTCATATGCTAGCTATTTTTTGATACCGTATGTTTGATCACAATTAGAATTACTTTGCAATAATTCCAATTTTAACGTTAGGATTACGGAAAGTCCAATATGGATTGGATTTTATTGTTATGAGGTGATCCAGAGGGCATTAATAATTTGCATATCGTTATCTAAAATATGGTAAACAGCCATTTAGAAAACAAATGGTCAGAATTACAACGCATAATTTAAAACATCATTAAAACTTTGAAACATTAACGGATTAGCGCGACAGTGTAGAGCGGAAACGGAACCTGCGTTTTAGAAGCCGCTGAAGATTTAGAATTAAATTCATTTTACATAAATTGTAAAATCAATTAATTAATTCATTTAGGACATAATGTAAAAAAACATTTTTAATGTATATATTAATAAATGCGTATATAGTCAAAAAAATATTTAAAAAATATTTAAATTCAGTTTTAAAAATAAATTGAAATTAAATAAATTAACGCAAAACGAAAAACATATTCTAAAAATAATGATAAACTGTCTCGTCAACAAATTTTTTCTATTTACAAGTTTTGAACAGCTGCTGCTGACATAACGAAATAATTTAGAAAATATACAAGAATTTTGTGTGCAGGATTTTTTTCTCAAATTAGTTGATGTTGCAGACATACCCCTATTACAAAATCATGTGAGATAAAAATAAGATTTAAATCAATCAACAAGGTACGGTTAGGGATGTACTATTGCAAATTAAATTATTATTCAAATAAATAATTAGAATAGACATTAATTATTTAATAATTAATAAATTATTAAATAATGTATTTAAATAATAATCATTAGTTACTTTATATTTAAATGTATTTAAATGATAGAGATTAACTACTTGTCAATACAATTCGTTAAATATCAGATAATGAAGGTATATAAATACCCGCGTCATTCGTCTTTAAATAAGACGAATTGGAGGTACGCCTAAAGTGAAATAAGATGTAAATAAGGCATGATTATGTTGCTTCTGTATAAAAGAATGGATGTAATTTTGTGATATTTAAAGTTAAGATTTGTGTGAGAACATGCCAGAAGAGTGACTTAATAAAACTAAACAAACCAACAATAAAACGAAATCGCGGTAAAACAGAGAAGACATGTCAAGATTGCAAACTACCATGTATCCCAAAATCAAGTGTGTGCAAATTCATACAGAACATATGAAAAAAATAAAAAGCAAAGCAAGATTGAACGTATTTAAAAGTTTGACATAATATATCTTTGATGTTTTCGATCACTGAAATAAACTGCTGTAACTTTTTAATTTATTTTAAACTGAAACTATTGCAAGCATGGAATTTTTGTGTTAAACAGAATTATAAAAAACAAATGTTTAAAGGAAAATGTTAATGAAATGTGCCGAAAAATGTGCAATGATTGTGTCGAATGATTCATCATTGAAACCGAATATTCTATGCACATTAAACAACCTTTTTGAACATAAATAAACATCCAATAGTATGTTTTGGATTAATATGTTATTATGAAATATCATAAATCTATTAAATAATATGTAGACATTAACGAATGCATTTAAAAATATTAAGAAATGTGCATTGATTTTGATTGAAATTGATACAAGATAAAATTTGAAATATGAAATATCTATTTAATAATATGCAGCTATTAATGAATATATTAAAAATATTAAGAAATGTGCATTGATTTTGATTGAAATCGATACAAAATAAAATTTGAAATATGAAATATCTATTTAATAATATGCAGCTATTAATGAATATATTAAAAATATTAAGAAATGTGCATTGATTTTGATTGAAATCGATACAAAATAAAATTTGAAATATGAAATATCTATTTAATAATATGCAGCTATTAATGAATATATTAAAAATATTAAGAAATGTGCATTGATTTTGATTGAAATTGATACAAGATAAAATTTGAAATATGATAAATCAATTAAATTATTATTTCTTTTGCGTTATATTGATGTTGTACTAATGTTAATCGTTCTTTCCTATTAGGCGTATATTTGCTTTTTAAATTTAATGTTTGAGAAAAAATAAGTAAAAAAATAAAAAAATAAAAAATAAGTCGGGGGATGATAAAACAATTTAATAATATGTAACAACTATTTATGAATATTTAAAATTGTTAAGAAATGCGTATCTATTTTCATTGAAATTGATACCAAATAAAATGTAAAATATGATAAATCTATTTAATTTGATGTAATGATTATTAAATATAAAAATGAGCGTGTCTTTTCTTTTAAGCTTATTTTGAGTTTTTAAAAATAAATATTTGTGTTATATAGTTTCGCCAACATTGTTACAGTGTCAAGGACTTTTTGGAGAAGCTTCTAGTTTGAAAAAATCTATTTTAATATTTATTAAAAATATAAAAAATCTAATAAAAATCACATTTCATAACTAGAATTTATAATATTTTGTAAACGACATAAAACAATCTCATTTTATCCTTGAAAACAAATCAGATCGCTTTCAGACGTTTTAGCAATTTAAAGTTCAATTTATTTTTTAGAAAAATTTTAATTAAAATTCAAACTAGTTTGAATATTTCAATATCACCCCGACAATGTTTTATCAGTTTTGAGTACGGAAATTTCGAAAATAACTCAACTTTAAATTTATATTCAAATCGATTAAACATAGAACGTTTTATAACGATAAGTGTGAAATATTGTGATTAAAAATTGAAAAATAATTTAAATTATATAATTCAAAAATTACATTATTGAGACAAAGCTCTAAAATCTTGCTAGGAACTTTAAACGCTTAAATAATAAAGAACAAGCATGACTCAGCTTCCACACTTTGCTTTTCCCGTATTTTGTACAAAGTAAACGAGGAAAGAAGACGAAGTAGGAAAATGCTACTTCCAAATAGAAAAGCTTTTGGAGTAAGTGGGAAAATGGAAATAGATGTGGTGGGAGAATAGCTGCAGATGCAGGGGCAAATTGGGCACGGGGTTACGTCTCTATACAATAGCGGTTGGATAATAGCATTTGGAGTGAGTGTAGAAAGGCAAATAGATGAGGAGAAACTCTAAAGTCTTGCAAAGAACATTTAAGCGCTAAAATAATAAACAACGTTAATGCATACGCATGCACCCTTTTTTACTGTAATCCACCCTCATAACTGTGGAAACAGAGTTGGAAAAGAAAAAATATTTAAAATGGGATAAAAGGGGTTAAACGGAGGCAAATGGATGGTAAGGGGTGCAAAAGGTGGAAAATTTTTGCAAGAGGCGAAAGAGAGTAAAAGAGGGCAAGAATGAGCAAAATGAGGCCAAGATGTCCCTGTAAATCCACAGCTATTAAACGTAATGATTCATTTTTCATCTTTGTTTGCCCCCTTTCTTGTATAGAGAGAGGTATCCTGTGGCCAATTTGCCTCTAAATCTCTGCAAGCATTCATTCTTCATCTATTTCCCTATCCCCACTCACTTCAAATGCTATTCACCAACTGCTATTGTATAGAGAAGTAACCCCATGCCCGATTTTCGCATGTCTTTGCAATATCTTTTGCAGATACAGGGGAAATCTATTCTCATTTATTCTATTCCCAACTATTCACATCTATTTATTCTAATAGAATAAATAGATTTATAGAATAAATAAATATTTTATCCATATATTTATATTTATTTGATGGTTTAATTTTTGTTAGATAGGCGTTATAATTATTATAACATATATATGTATATCTTTTTCCGAATATAAGGTTAATTAATTTTACTAACGCTTCTTTAATATCTACTAAATCTAGATTTGTATAAAGCGTACTAAAATCGTATGTATTTATATTTTGAAAATTTATTCCTTTTGTCTGTTCTAAAAATTCTTTTGTAGAATTAATACTGAAATAGTGTTCTATACCAGTATTAATTTCGATTACCTTACAATTTTTTTGAAGTGTGCTTTAAGTACTTTAAGTATTTTATTCATATAGACAGAAAGTGGTTTTAATGTTCATTTAAACGCACTACATATGAACCTAGGTTTTATTAGATTTTTATGTATTTTTGGATTCCAATATAATATAGGTATAGTTTTATTATCAAGTTTTAAAAATGTGTTTATTTATTCTATAATTCATCTATTTATTCATCTATTTATTGTAATTTTTGATTTATGTAATTTAAATTATTTTACAATTTTAAATCACAATATTTCACACTATTATCGTTATAAAACGTTCTATGTTTAATCGATTTGAATAGAAATTTAAAGTTAAGGTATTTTCGAAATTTCCGTACCAAAAACTGATGAAACATTGTCGGGGTGATAATGAAATATTCGAGCTTTTTTGAATTTAAATAAAAATTTTACTAAAAAATTAAATTTAATTAAAAATAGCTGAAACGTCTTAAATTGATCTGATATTTGTGTTAAAGATAATATTAGACTATACAATATTGTTATCTTAATTTTATAATTTTTGATTATGAATGTGGTTTTTAAAACATTATTAACATTTTTTATACAAAATTGAAATTTATTTTTTACGCAACTAGAATCTTATCCATAAAAATACTTCACAGTGTTTTTGGAAACCATATTTCCAAAACATTAATTAAAAAATATGACTAATAGGAAAAGCCCTTTAAAATACCCTATGAAAGGAGAGCAACTCTTTTCATATAAGAATTGTTACAGCATAAAATGTGAAAGATTATGAATATTTACATCAATGGAAATTTTAAAATTAAAATTTTCTGATTATTTGATATTTTTAATTACAATTGAATTTTAATTAGTGAGTAATTGTTGGTACTCTACTTATTTCTTATAAATTACTAAAATTTCTTGATAGGAATTTAGTTGATAACGAATATATCACAGCTTGGATGACAAATATTTTATAAGATATGTGCTATTATAAATTTTACATTATAAATTGTTTATAACAAATATTATATAATTATATAATATGATATTTGCCAAATTTTAAAAGTTAGTTACTTCTAGGAAAATTGTAAATAACGAACATTGTGAATAGCAAAAATAAAATTGTTAATGGAAATATTTTTTAATTTGCAAAATTAGTAGTTCACGACGTATCAAAACACGAGTATTGAGAGCATAAAAATAGAATACTCATACAAATACATTTGAACACATTAATGTATTTTTATCATTTTAGTCCTAGTCAATATTTATGTCTATACACTAATATTTTGTCAAGGTGCTTAATTTCCATCGAGATGTGATAAAAATTATTGATTTAAAATTATTGTTATGTGATGACAACTGTCATGTGGGATCATTTTCTCCGTTATATAATTTATACTGATTCAGAGAGACTACGCAATATCTTGTAAACAGGTTGACTGCACAATTCATCCGTAAGTGTTTTGTCTACATAAAATTAAATTATTAATGATTTTCTTTTTGATAAACAGAATAAATCCTGCTATATCTGTATCACCTAAATGCCTGTACAACTTTAAGGAAAATACGTCTAGAAACTATTTTTGAATTATAAAGTATTTTAGAAAGTCAATAACATCGACTAACATAAACTATTTTCATTAAACAGTTATTTTCACTAACTAATAATTAATTAAGATTAATTATTATATTGTATAGGGCATTTAAACTTCTGATGAAGGAATAAAAAAATTCAAAAATTTTCGACTTTTGCGATTGCCATTTTTAAGTGTTATACCTTGACATAAAAAAGTTATGTAACGAACTATCTCGGGATTTCGCTAATTAGCTTTGTAGTAGCGAAATTTATAATTTTTTAATCTATTCGATCTGACAACGGAGTCTACATATATTAAATTATTTACCAATTAAAAATATTTTGTTAAGATATTTCCGGACTTCTTCGACTAACTTGTATTTTAGCTGGCTACATAATAGCTTCAGTTATCAGGTCGAATTACGACAGAAAGCATGCTGTCCAGACAACCTTACAGGGAGGAACTCATCATTGGACGTCCCTGTATCATCGTTGTTTCGTCCCTCAGCATGCACTATATTGACGATAAACATGGTGTTCCTCCATTAGATTGAAATTATGCATTGAATGATGATGCATTCAATGATGCATCAGACAACTGTCTACGTATATTAAATTATTTATAAATTAAAAATAATGACAAATAAGAATAAATTAAATAATTAATAATTAAATAATTATAACTGTTTATAAATAATTAATAATTTAATTAGAACATGGAAATCTGAAAATATAATTCATGAAAACTTAATTATTAGCAGATTAATGCATTTCATTTTACTAAAAATCACACACAAACAGTCTACAAATTTAGAGCAACTCAGAATAAAATTTAGAAAACTGGGTTCACATCATTTTGATAATACTTGGAATCCGACTACCTTGTCATTAAAGGTGGCTTATATAAAGGAATCCCGTAACCAAATTAACAATGGATTTTTAGGATCTACCTGTAAGATTTAAATCATTATATCTCATTAAATATTCAAAATTGATTAAAAACCATTAATCTCATCGTAATTATAGTACATTGAATATGAAATTAAATTTTATAACAAAAAAGTAAATTAAAAGAAATTGAAAATAAAAACAAAATAAAATAATTATGGATTTAAAAAAAAATCCATAATTAAATATTGAGCAATATTTTATTTCATAAAATATTGCTCAATAAAATAGTCATCAAAATTTCAATGGTAGCAATGACTGCACAGGTATATTAACTTCTCTTAATATTTAAAGGGCATGTTCAAGTATGCACAAAAGTAACGTTACGAGTTTACCTATACTATTTGGAATATAATATATTCCAAATATATTATAATGTATTTATAATTATAATTTATTTAAAATATATTTGCAATATAATATAATATTTTGAATATTTAAAAATTTAATCGCATTTAATAACAATGAATGATTTTACACGATTCCATTATTTAAATAATGATGTGTTCTACACCCTTTAGTTGTTTAAATTCATATCGTTTATACAAAATAGACAGAAAAATTGTGTGATATAAATTGGCATTTAAATGCCAATTTAAAAAGAATTTTGTAAAGTTTTTTATTTTTGTTTTTATATTTTATTATTTTATTTTATATATGAGCGTTGCTTAACCAAAATAGCATAAATTACTTTGTTGTCAATCATTCATTATATTGAAAATGTATTGTTTAATCTACTTTTTAAAATAAAAACCTAAACTTTGCTGATAGGAACGACGTTATTCTACTGATGTAATTGCAATATTCTCTATGATTTAATTATCTTTTTAAAATTAAATAAATTAAATTAATATTAAATAAATAAATTAATATTGATTTAATTGGCTATAATATTAATTTATTGGCTATAATATTATTATAGCCACTTAATAACCAATTAGCGGTTGATTATCAAATCAAAGTTAGAGATGTAAGTTTATAGCAATATTACCGTTCGAGCAATAACTGATATTTGTTTAGAATAATCTCACGTTATCGTTAATATACATTACAAATGCCTATAAGCAACTAAGTCTGAATTATCTACTACACAGGAGTGCAGTATTGCAATATGCTATCAATGCTTCCAAAGTACCATAAAAATATGGACCATACTATAGCTTCCATAATATATCGAAAATTATTTGCCTACAATCAATATATTGTAAAAATCCTTATAAATAAAAATCCTTGTATATGTTTTATCAATATTGTAATTTATGCTTATAAATGTGTTTTTATTGACAGTTACTGTCATAATGACATATATGTTTACAATGATTTATTATTTTGCAATCCGCAAATCAAAGGATTCCAAGTAAAAAAAAACTTAATTCAAGTCAATTATAGTAAACAGATAGCTTAGGAGATGTCTACACTTTGGAGATCTAATTATGCAGAGGTTTACTTTCCAATCGTTAATATAACTACAGGCAATAATAGTAAAAACATGTATTTGATAAATGACTTTAATGGCAGGCATTTAATTGTGATTAAAGAATGCAATATTTTTTATTTCGTATGATAGGGATAATATCACAAAAAAGTGCCTGTCTAAAGCCAATTAATTGGAAAAACTTCCTGTCTTTTGTTTGCGAATTATGTGTTCAGAGATACTCATTCATCGTGTAAAAGAGATTAAACTGATGTTTCCTTTTAAATCCCTTTTACTTTTGAATATTTTTATATTTGAAATCGATATTTTATTTACTGCGGCGAGGTTAACCAATAGGTATGTACACTGCGGAGTAAAACACTATTTTAACCTTTTTTTAAATACATTATTAATAAATGTAAGCAACCTCAACGGAATTTTTATTCAAACACATTTGGAATCCTGTAAAGTAGTTTCTCTTTAAATTACTAATTTTTGATTTTAATTTTTGATTTTTATATTACATTAAAGATTTTATTACATTCATTTGAACGCATTTCACGTGAATTTGGTATTAGTAATAAGGTAGAATATTATTAACTATTGAATCCATTTATTATAATGACGGCTATTAATGTAGCTAGAATATTGAATAAAATATGTAAAAACGATAATAAGCTATCTCAGTTGGTACGATATCGTTACTTTTGAATTTTTAATTCCAAACTTTTACTCTTTAGCACTGGATTTATTATATCTTAAGTGTAGTCTTTAATTTGGCGTGATTAAAACCCTGGTAGTCCAAATGTATTTTAAGAGTTTACATTTAAAAGTGCTTCGTCTTATAGTCTGACTGCGTTTTGAAGGATACATGTTTTTATCACGTTATTAATTTATTAAAATCGTATTGTACTTTAATTATTTCCCTGTAACATAATGCATTTTCTAAATGGAAAATATATTTTGTGGGCATATATTGTTTCTGGAATGCTTTCTCACAAAAAATACATTGGCAGAGTATCAGTGCGTAAAGACTTTGATTTTTACGACGGTACAGAATTACAAAAGAATTCATTTTCTTACATGGATATTATATTTAATATCCATGCTATAAGGCCAAGATATAAATGATTACGATTATATATTTGAAGTATAAAATTTATAGAAAATTTATATTTGAATTTTGGTTGTTGTTTATTAATCTAAAACTGATAGGCCATTTTCTCTTATTTTATCCTGAAAACAAGCAAACGTGAGTTTTATCTTAGAAACTATTAAAATTATGATTTAAAACAGGAAATAACAAAATATTTTCCTATATTTTCTTAAATAATTAATGTGAACATTTTTAACTCTTAATTGTCGAGAAAAGTTATATCTAACACATAATGTTATATTTTTCTTGTCAATTGAGAATCTGTAAAATATTGATCTGAGTAATATAAACTAGAAGGTTTTTCTAAAACAGCATGAAATTTAAATAACATTTATTATAAATTATTAAATTGTTTAAATTACCATTTTTTATTATATAAATTAATATATTAATTGATTATTTTAAATTATTTTATTTAATAATAAAATTAATTATTATAACTTATCTTATCATTAGTTATTAAATATAGTTATCATTAGTTAGAATAAGTTATTAATTACTTATTAATTAGTTAATTAATATAGTTATTATATAGTTATAATAACTATATAATAATAACTAATCAATAACTACTGTTGCAATTATTAACTATTACAATCTGTGTAAAACTAAAAAATATTATAGAAACCATAATATAAGAAATATGTAATGCCCCCGCGAGATTTGTTTGTTCCCAATGCGACCCGTGATAATATACATTATCTATATTTTTATATTATCGATATGATAATAAAAATATTATCATAATATGATAATATTGATAATAGATCATATATCTCATTCGTTTGTGAAAACATTGTCAATGTATTATTTAAATTATTGTCATTTTCCAATATCTGTTTATATGAAATTCCGTAACATTTATATAGCAGCAGAAATCACCTACGATATTGTTCCATCATTAATTTCAAATTCCTACACCTCGACTCACAGCATGTCAGATTTTAGCCTGGCGTGTTAATATTGTTTTATCCGCAACCGCCGTGCAATTGTCACAGGGACACATAAGGCTGTATACCCCTGTATTTTCTTTTTAAAACCTGTATGCACATTCACTAAGGTAAATAATTGATATTTAATGTTAATTATTATAAATATTTATTAATTAGTAAATATTAAGCAATTCATATTTATTAATTGCTTTATATATAAAATGTATATTTAATATTCTATTTTGTTTACTTTTATTATAATATTTACGTAATATTTATAATTAACTTCAGATTTTCAAAATCAAAGTAATTACGAGTTAACGAGATTAACTAACGCTTAATAACAAAATCAAGAAAATAGAAAAATAAAAGATAACAAAATTTTGATGTTTTATCAATTAACTAAATAATTATTCAATCAATTATAATTATTAAATCATTTTATAATTAATTAAATTATTTAAATTTGTAATCTAATTCATTTAATTAAATTTAATAATCTCTAATTATATTTATAATTTAATTGCAAAATAAGTTTTTTCAAACATTTTTCTTTTAAGTAAGAAAAACTAAGTTGTATTCGTAGTAAATTTATATTTACATAATGTGGATCAAATACTCTCTCGTGTTTTTATCATTAACGTTAATGTTACATTAAAAATAATCCTAAATTGTATACTTACTTTATCAGTAACATTATTATTTGTTGAACTATAGTATGATAATTGGTTATCTTAATGAACAGTTGTAATTGATTCAGGGAAACCTCTTAATTTTATCAAATGTGAATCATGACAAACCGCGTGATTACAAACAGCAATTAATGTACTCAGCAAAGTAGGCTTGATAATATTCTCATCGGATTCCATGCCAGACATATTTTGAATTTAAAATACCCAGGGGTCATTTAGAAATGCCTTCCCGTTGTTACAAAATTTTAATTTTCTGTTACAAATTACAATTTATCAGATTACACTATCTCGATAGATGGACATTAGTAAAGAGAAAATGTAATTAAATATTTATTTTTCGTTATATTACAGTGTACAGTATTCATATCTACAGAGCGAATAATGTTTTTGAGTAAAACATCATTTTCTTAAACTAATTTTATTGTCATGTAAACAGCATTATGCATTATTTCAAAATGCAGTATTTCTGTTAGCATTTGGTCGAAAAACAACTTGCACAAGACATCATATTATACTTCAATATATAACACAATTGTAGACGGATATGGCATATGGCTTACTAATAGATACTACAAATATACAATTGTGCAAAATTAAAAACAAGTGCTGTTTTACATATTTCGATTACGTTGAATATTTGTAGATATTTTAGTAAAAACATAATTTTATAATTAAATAAAATTAAGGAAATATAAAAAAAAATTATAATTATATTAAATACGTAGACTCAGCTGATTTGATTGTCAGTATTTAAACAAAATACAAATAATGGCAAAGGTTCTAATGTGTTTATAATGTGTTCGATTGATATTACATTCAGATTCAGATAAGCCAAAGAAAAATGCATCGTAATTATTTGACAGTAGAATTTTACGTTAAACATAAAAGTAAAATCATTTACTCGTCAATTCTGTGTTTTATCTAATATCGGACTCTATAAATAAAATAAATACGTACTGTAATATTTTAAATAATATAATATAAATATTATCATATACAATATAAAATAATAAAATATATAGTATTATATATAATATAAAATATGTATAATAATATTTTAACTTCCTTGGCATGAAGTTCACTCTCACCGACATAGAGTAACCCCAAAATGAGAGGAAATAGAATAGAAAAAATTAACATCGATTATTGAAATTTATTTTTCTTATGTATTTTATTTTTCTGGCCTATTACCGAAAGGTTAATAAATTCCGTATTAATTAATAAATTATTGTTAATTATTAATAATTAATTAAATTAACAAATAATTACCTTCGATTATTAAAAATTATTAGGCGTTATACCTACAAATAATTGCAATTTATTAAAAAATGTTTAAACTAAAAAATGTCGTTAAAAATGTCATATAAACATACGCCTTTAGTAAATATTGCGGGATTTCCAGATGATTTAGATCTATTATTATGGTTTGTTTATTTTATAATTATATTAAATACGTAGACTCAGTTAGCTGATTTTATTTGTTATAATTACGAGCAAGCGATATTTTTAAGATGTATTTTCTTTATGTACTTGAATTAATTGAATACATTTGAAATAATATTAATTGATATTATTCACGTAAATACTTAAATTACGTAACTTTACGATTTTTTCGATCTATGCATGATGATCTATACTTGAAACATGATATTTTAAACACTACTTGGACAAATTAAAATCACAGATTTTTAATCTTTGGCTACTTTCTTTCCAGTTATTAATTTACGATACGGAATAGTGAATTTTCCACTGATATTTGTCGTGGATGCTTAAAAAGTCACTAAAAAACACCAAATTATAATAAAAATGTTTTGTATAATAATATATTTAATATTTAATAATATAATTCAATATAATAATACATTAAATGATGTTTTTAATTATATTAGTGAATTTTCCAAAGTTACTTTTGTAGATGCTTAAGTTAAAATTTAATGAACAAAATGTAGTTTCACAAAATGTATCAAATCTAATTCTAACGATTAACAGTAATTTCTGCTATTTTCTTTGTATGATTTATATTGGGCTACAAAAATTATATTCTAAAAGTTAATAAATTTATCGTATTAAGTAAAAGTTTAGACGATAAGAGTTAGCTACAATAATCCAACTTACAACAATGCAATAATCTGTCAAAAATACTGAAACTGTGTATTATTCGATACGACATTATTATTTTATACTAATTTTCAAGCAACTTTGATAATTTTTTCTTTTTATTTTAATAAAGCATTATAAATCAACAAAATATTATTAAAATATTAAATTCATAATAAAATAATCCAGAAAAAATATTATTAAAACTAAAATTAAACTATTAAGCTAAATAATTGTTATAGATAATAAGAATATGCCTTGTTTTAGAATAAGATTCACTAAATAATCAAATTCCATAAGAGGAAATACGTCATTAGCATATATTTGGCCCCACTGCTATATTGGGTCGAAGAATAGAGGTCGAAACCTGATAACATAGCAGTTACTACTGATGACCTCTAATCCTTATTCTTATACAACTTATATTATAAAGATAATATTAAATATTATAATATTAAATATTGTATATTTTAGGGAGTTACATATGTGACTTCTTGAAATTTGGTTTTTTAGTTAACTCCAATCCTTATCCTGATAAATACTATGTTATTAGTTATTTATTGTCTATATTCAGGAAATTTTCTTCTACATAGATCACCATATTCTCTCGTATTCTTACGTGTTCTAGTTATTTTCGCGCGATCTTCAATAAGGGTATAGTTCCTCTAATTTTAAGTATAATAGACTTTGGAATCCAGGAAAAGGGTCCCAAAACCTGATAATATAACAGTTCCTCCTGATGATCTCTTTTCCTTATTCGAATATATCGTATATTATTTATTAATCAATTCATAAAAATTGATTTTTGATTTTAATTTTAATTATAAATTTTATCGTTATATAAATATAAATTTTATAATATCCTATATAATATGGTACACTAGATAATCAAATTCATCAGAGGAAATACGTCATCAGCGTTTACTTCGCTCCCCCGCTAAGTAGTCTCAAGGAATAGAGGTCAAACCTGATAACATAGCAGTTACTCTTGATGACCTCTATTCCTTATTCTTATACATCGTTTGTTATTTTTTATTAAATTCATAAAAGTTGCCGTTTTTAAATTTAAATTTTAAATTTTAACTTGATACAATAATAAATTGTATAAAATATTATATAATTGTTTATTATTTATTTTTATTTTTGATGTTTACACTATAAAATACGTAGACTCAGTGATATGAGTATTAAATTTAAGAATTTTATTTCTAATGGATTTTATGTTTTAATATAAAATTTTAATTAGAAGAAAGATGGCAAAACCCAACGCAAAATTTATTGAATTGAATATTTTAATGCCTAGCTGCCCTCATCTTTAGCAATCGTAATTAGCTAGAACACTTATAAATTTTTTAAAGTTCTAGCTAATTAGTTCCAGCTAAAGATGATGCCAGCTAGGCATCGAAATATCCAATTCAATAAATTTTGCGATGGGTTTTGCCATCTTTCTTCTAATTTAAATGTTATCACACCGTCGCAATCCTAATTCAAATTCAATTTAATATAAAAACCATTTTGTATCTTTTCTTTAAATAATTATGAGATATAATGATTTAAATCTTACAGGTAGATCCTAAAAATCCATTGTTAATTTGGTTACGGGATTCCTTTATATAAGCCACCTTTAATGACAAGGTAGTCGGATTCCAAGTATTATCAAAATGATGTGAACCCAGTTTTCTAAATTTTATTCTGAGTTGCTCTAAATTTGTAGACTGTTTGTGTGTGATTTTTAGTAAAATGAAATGCATTAATCTGCTAATAATTAAGTTTTCATGAATTATATTTTCAGATTTCCATGTTCTAATTAAATTATTAATTATTTATAAACAGTTATAATTATTTAATTATTAATTATTTAATTTATTCTTATTTGTCATTATTTTTAATTTATAAATAATTTAATATACGTAGACAGTTGTCTGATGCATCATTGAATGCATCATCATTCAATGCATAATTTCAATCTAATGGAGGAACACCATGTTTATCGTCAATATAGTGCATGCTGAGGGACGAAACAACGATGATACAGGGACGTCCAATGATGAGTTCCTCCCTGTAAGGTTGTCTGGACAGCATGCTTTCTGTCGTAATTCGACCTGATAACTGAAGCTATTATGTAGCCAGCTAAAATACAAGTTAGTCGAAGAAGTCCGGAAATATCTTAACAAAATATTTTTAATTGGTAAATAATTTAATATACGTAGACTCCGTTGTCAGATCGAATAGATTAAAAAATTATAAATTTCGCTACTACAAAGCTAATTAGCGAAATCCCGAGATAGTTCGTTACATAACTTTTTTATGTCAAGGTATAACACTTAAAAATGGCAATCGCAAAAGTCGAAAATTTTTGAATTTTTTTATTCCTTCATCAGAAGTTTAAATGCCCTATACAATATAATAATTAATCTTAATTAATTATTAGTTAGTGAAAATAACTGTTTAATGAAAATAGTTTATGTTAGTCGATGTTATTGACTTTCTAAAATACTTTATAATTCAAAAATAGTTTCTAGACGTATTTTCCTTAAAGTTGTACAGGCATTTAGGTGATACAGATATAGCAGGATTTATTCTGTTTATCAAAAAGAAAATCATTAATAATTTAATTTTATGTAGACAAAACACTTACGGATGAATTGTGCAGTCAACCTGTTTACAAGATATTGCGTAGTCTCTCTGAATCAGTATAAATTATATAACGGAGAAAATGATCCCACATGACAGTTGTCATCACATAACAATAATTTTAAATCAATAATTTTTATCACATCTCGATGGAAATTAAGCACCTTGACAAAATATTAGTGTATAGACATAAATATTGACTAGGACTAAAATGATAAAAATACATTAATGTGTTCAAATGTATTTGTATGAGTATTCTATTTTTATGCTCTCAATACTCGTGTTTTGATACGTCGTGAACTACTAATTTTGCAAATTAAAAAATATTTCCATTAACAATTTTATTTTTGCTATTCACAATGTTCGTTATTTACAATTTTCCTAGAAGTAACTAACTTTTAAAATTTATCAAATATCATATTATATAATTATATAATATTTGTTATAAACAATTTATAATGTAAAATTTATAATAGCACATATCTTATAAAATATTTGTCATCCAAGCTGTGATATATTCGTTATCAACTAAATTCCTATCAAGAAATTTTAGTAATTTATAAGAAATAAGTAGAGTACCAACAATTACTCACTAATTAAAATTCAATTGTAATTAAAAATATCAAATAATCAGAAAATTTTAATTTTAAAATTTCCATTGATGTAAATATTCATAATCTTTCAAATTTTATGATGTAACAATTCTTATATGAAAAGAGTTGCTCTCCTTTCATAGGGTATTTTAAAGGGCTTTTCCTATTAGTCATATTTTTTAATTAATGTTTTGGAAATATGGTTTCCAAAAACACTGTGAAGTATTTTTATGGATAAGATTCTAGTTGCGTAAAAAATCAATTTCAATTTTGTATTAAAAATGTTAATAATGTTTTAAAAACCACATTCATAATCAAAAATTATAAAATTAAGATAACAATATTGTATAGTCTAATATTATCTTTAACACAAATATCAGATCAATTTAAGACGTTTTAGCTATTTTTAATTAAATTTAATTTTTTAGTAAAATTTTTATTTAAAAATAACTAAAAATAACTAACTAACTTTCATATTATATAATTATATAATATTTGTTATAACAACTATTGATAAGATAAAATTAAGTTAGAAATTAAAAATTCAAATGAAAGTCAAGAGTCTTCATTACGTTCTACAGCCATTTTTCGTCCCCCATAGATGCAGCAAGCGCTTCAAGATTAGTATCACGGCTATGGAATCCCACTGTCTGCATTTGTACAAGTTCGGATGCATAAAGTTGTTCTTGTGTTTGGTATGTTTGTTGATTTGTCGACTGATGTTGCTGGGGATGAATACTATCTAATGGATGAAACAACGAAGCAGTATAATCTTGATTTGAGTATTGTAAATTTTGAAATACTGTGGTTGCATAAGCTGTTTGTCTATTGCTTGGTGATCGAATAGAATCCACATCAGATGAAGTAGGTTGACTATTCATTTGATGACGACTAGACCGCTTATATTTGAAGATATCAACTGTGAATATACTTGTGGGGATGCGTTCCTAAGACGAATTAGGTTCTGTAGAATTTGTACAATCGTCCTCAATGCTCGAGTATTTGTGCATAGAGCACGAATTTCAGGTATTGGCCACTGACTTATAAACTCATAAATTACACGATGTACTTGTTCCCTTTGTCTTTCGTCCTGTATAAATTCATATGTACGCAGCAGATTAAGTAAAATACCAGGATCGCGGATAGAATTATCCATATTTGGGTTAAAACTGGATGCCCGCAACCTGTCGATTAACATGCGAGGATTTCCAGCAGCGCCTACTAATAATTGTTGAGGGTTCATCGTAGAATACCGATTAATGTTTTTGCTTGACGTAGATTGCAAAGACGACTCTAAAGGGTTTGAATTAGATACATATGATCTAGACGAATCGACTAAATTAAATGGCAAATGATTTAAAATGGATGTAGATCGATTACTTTGAAATGTAGTATTCTGAGATACCCCCGGGTTAGGCAGGATGTTTGTATTTTGAGTTCATACTTGACTAGTGCTTGCTGTACTATATGAACTAGAATTAGTATTCAGAGGGTTATCGCCAAACTGCTCATGTGCCACATTAAGCATTGGTTCTTGAAAATCGCGATAAATTCTCTGTCGAACATTATATCCGCTCGGTAAACTCTCAAGGTTAATCAGGGCTCTATCATGGTTTCTCGTAATTTCCTGTATAGTTGTAGGATTACGAATCATTTCCATTGTTTGACGCATTAAATCCGGATTGTTAACGAATTGTGAAACCTCGTGGTTCTGCCCCCTCACTCTTTGCAATTGTGGGTTGTTAAGCTAACTTGAACTAAGCAATGCAGGATTACTCATAAGTCCTTGAGCCGAATTATTACTTAGAAGGTTTTGAATTGCATGTGGATTAGTCTGAATAGTGCCAAAAATATTTTGTTGTATTTTTGTAAATTTGAATTTCCAAATGTAAGGTTTGAAAATGGTGCAAGTGGTAATCTGGATAATGTTGCAGTTTCATAGGTATGTTGATCAATATTGGTTGATGCGATATCAACCCCTCCTTAATTGTTGGTGATTGCTGAAGTGACAAAGAAGCATTATTTGATTGTTTAGATGTTGAGTGATATGCCGAAGGTCGCCGTGGATACATGAGTTGCAGGACAGGCATGTCAACCTCAGAATGGTCGCCTTTGACGACGGAAGCTGACCGAATATTGGAGTCATGAACTACCTCAACTGACTGGGCCTCGGGCTGTGCAAGGTTGCTCATAGAAAAGAGTCGCGGAGATGGGTCGTCACAATATCCAAGACTTTTCTCTAGTAAGGGTTGGCCCATCTCGTCAAGACTTTTGAGGATCGCTTTTGCATTTCCTCTCATCAGTGCGACGGATACGCGCTGAAATAACTGACCCGCTGTACTGCGATACGGGCTACCGTTTCTACATGACATAGAACGAGCAATCGAACGAATTAGCTTTTCCACTTAGCGGTTCCATCCTCCGTAAGTTTCAACAACTGCTGCCGTAAAACTGTATCCATTCTCCTCTAATTTGCGTTTATATTTCCTTTCCTTGACACATGTGGCATACTTGCTTACGGCATAGCTAGGGATCTCAGAAGCCATGGAAATATAAGCATTTTGTTGTGGGTTAGTTACGGCAAAATCAACTGCTAAAGGAGGGTCCTTATAAAATAGAATGTCCGCCGGTCTCTCTCGCAAACCACGAACTAGGTTGGGTAACTCCTTTGCCACCCTCAATTTAGCAGAAACCGCTGCTTGAAAGACTGTATCCCTCAAGCTATAATGTCGAACTATTTGTTAGAAACATTTTTTATAATGTAAAATTTATAATAGCACATATCTTATAAAATATTTGTCATCCAAGCTGTGATATATTCGTTATCAACTAAATTCCTATCAAGAAATTTTAGTAATTTATAAGAAATAAGTAGAGTACCAACAATTACTCGTTGTATATCAGTATTTCCTCGTTGGTTTCTTCAGTTTATTGTTGAAGATCAAAACACTTACGGATAAAATGTGTAATCAACCTGTTTTTTTTCTATGACTTTTCTTTATCGTTATATTTTATTTTAACATGTTTCACGGTTCGGTCGTTGTTTAATATTGCTGTATTCCTTTAGGTGAATGTCCGATGCCAAATTTATTTTATTGCATACATATCATGCTTTATAGTTTCAGCATTCGAAATAATATTTCCGTGTTCTCAAAAATTAAAAGGCTTTATGTAATTTTAGAAAAAGTGAGATTTTATATTTAAAGTGATTTATATTTTTCGGTATTATCATCTAAGCATCGTTTTAATTATATATATAATAGTATTGCACAGATGTGCTGAGTAAACAACGGTAAAGGATTTCTTACGAAATACGGCATTTATACTAAATGGTGTTGCTTGATAGACTGGACTTCGATTCACGACTTTCAATCATCATGTCACTTCTAGACGACCAGTTCAGCATCGAAATGATAAGTACCCGGCAACACTCATCAGTAGAATGAGGTACACACTGGTCGTTTCGGTTGCCTGTGTGACATTGTGAATAAAGGCGTTTCAGACACTTTGCTTAATTGACTGAGGCTTAAGCTCTTTACCAGATCGAATTGCTGTGCGAACCATCCTTAAACACTAGGCAGAGGTTGTTGCTGAATTGTCGTTGCACTCGTTGGATCCTTAATGGATACGGCATGTATAATAGTAGTGCACAGATGTGCTGAGTAAACAACGGTAAAGGATTTCTTACGAAATGCGGCATTTATACTAAATGGTGTTGCTTGATAGACTGGACTTCGATTCACGACTTTCAGTCACCATGTCACTTCTAGACGACCACTTCAGCATCGAAATGATGAGTACCCGGCAACACTCATCAGTAGAATGAGGTACACACTGGTCGTTTCGGTTGCCTGTGTGACATTGTGAATAATAGCATTTCCGCACATCTGTGCACTACTATTATACATGCCGTATCCATTTAGGATCCAACGACAATTCAGCAAAAACCTCTGCCTAGTGTTTAAGGATGGTCCGCACAGCAATTCGATCTGGTAAAGAGCGTAAGCTTCAGTCAATTAAGCAAAGTATCGGAAACGCCTTTATTCACAATGTCACACAGGCAACCGATACGACCAGTGTGTACCTCATTCTACTGATGAGTGTTGCCGGGTACTTATCATTTCGATGCTGAACTGGTCGTCTAGAAGTGACATGGTGATTGAAAGTCGTGAATCGAAGTTCAGTCTACCAAGCAACACCATTTAGTATATATATACATATATATACTAAATGGTGTTGCTTGATAGACTGCATCGTTTCGCTTAATATCCGCTCTTCGATTGTTAACACGAATGCTTAGAGAGTTGGATGTCTCACCAACATATTGTTTATCACACTGCTTACAGGATGCGATGTAAACACAGTTTCTCGTCTTGCAGTCGGATTTATGTGAGAGTCGATATTCAAGTTTTGTTTCATTGCTTCGAAACGTCTTTGTCTCATTTATCAATGCGCAACATTTACACCTCGCCCTTTTACATGGTGCACATTTGTTATGTTGTTCGTCTCTCAGTTCACCAGATTCTCCGGATATGTTGAATTTAAATCGAACGAGCATCTTCTTAAGCGTCTGATGAGTTTTTAAGTATACTATTGGTTGCTTACCATGCGTTTTACACATCTTAAACGCATCTACCATTCTTCTACTTAATGATGCTAGGGATGGGTGGCATGTTGTTACGATGCAGCCTTTATCGGTCTTTTGGGTTGTGCTGATAAAAGCTCTGTCCTTGATACTGTCGCGAATTTATCCATGATTTTGTCGATCCATCGCCTTTTATATCCTCGCTCGAGTAGGTCTGTTGTTAATTGTGATAACGCATTGTACCTAGAGTGTTGGGTACTAGAAACCTTGATAATTCGCTGTATTTCACTATACACCATTCCTCGTTTCGTCGATTGACTATGGGCACTAGTTGAGTGTAAATACATTGGTGCTGATTGGGGTTTACGGTAGCACCTCGTTGAGAATACATCTCCCCTAGTTGTACTTAGCTTTTCGATTGTAACGTTAAGGAAGTTTACAGGATACTCTAGGTTGCATGTAAATTTCATTTGTCTGTCGTTTAGTTGCTTCAAGAAGGACTGCATTGCATCTTCACTACCATCCCATATGCAAAATACACCGTCGATATACCGAATCCATGAATGCAGCTTCACTACTGAGTTGCTTATTAGTTGTTCTTCGTACATGCCTATATAAGAAGGCGCGGTTAGACATGCACTAATACATACAGACGAAAACAGGTGTCAACAAGAATATTACAATTATACAATAATTGAAAGGATTTTAATTGTGACAAAAATCGAAAAGGAGCGGAAATGAAATGGATAGCACAAATAATGGCAGATGCTCCTTACGGGCTTACAGCTGCACCTCCATTAAAGTGGCAAGACCTAACGTAACGAATAATAATTCGCTTTTTCTAAATTTTTTGCATTATGACTATGATTTTGTGCTTTCGATTAACTGACGAAGTCCCTATAAAGGACGAAACGTTTAAATAAATTATAAGTGTCTTTGCCTGTTTTCTACACTTCATTAAAGTATATAATCGTATCCTTATGGATCCAGGCACGCATATATATACGATTATATATACTCAATCAACTCCTGACGATTCATATATATATATATATATATATATATATATATATATATATATATATATATATATATATATATATATATATATATATTGAATCGACCAATTGATTTGATTCAACCAGGACTGTCTATTACACCTATCTGCTTTTCTCTATATATAGAGAATTTCATGCTTCTACACTGCAAGACGGCGTATCGTTTCGGCTTTGCGAAGCCTCATCGGTTGCAGCAATACAGCGTATGCACATGAAAAACATACTATATATAGATTAAAGCAGAAAGAATTCACTATATGCTAATTGCATGACGTAGCTCGTACTTTCGAAGTAAATGCAATGCAGTGAATTCATTTCAGTGTAATAGACATCAGCGGGATCACTAAATGACCAATATCATATATTACAATAAAAAAAGCACCGCCGTCTGGGATCCTCGGAGGACCAATAAATAAATTAAAGGTTTGATTCAACCAGGACTGTCTATTACACCTATCTGCTTTTCTCTATATATAGAGAATTTCATGCTTCTACACTGCAAGACGGCGTATCGTTTCGGCTTTGCGAAGCCTCATCGGTTGCAGCAATACAGCGTATGCACATGAAAAACATACTATATATAGATTAAAGCAGAAAGAATTCACTATATGCTAATTGCATGACGTAGCTCGTACTTTCGAAGTAAATGCAATGCAGTGAATTCATTTCAGTGTAATAGACATCAGCGGGATCACTAAATGACCAATATCATATATTACAAAAGAAAAAGCACCGCCGCCTGGGATCCTCGGAGGACCAATAAATAAATTAAAGGTTCGATTCAACAAGGACTGTCTATTACACCTATCTGCCTTCCTATATATAGAGAATTTCATGCTTCTACACTGCAAGACGGCGTACCGTTTCGGCTTTGAGAAGCCTCATCAGTTGCAGCAATACAGCGTATACACATGAAAAACATACTATATATAGATTAAAGCAGAAAGAATTCACTATATGCTAATTGCATGACGTAGCTTGCGCTTTCGAAGTCAATGCAATGCAGTGAATTCTTTTCAGTGTAATAGACATCAGCGGGATCACTAAATGACCAATATCATATATTACAAAAGAAAAAGCACCGCCGCCTGGGATCCTCGGAGGACCAATAAATAAATTAAAGGTTCGATTCAACAAGGACTGTCTATTACACCTATCTGCCTTCCTATATATAGAGAATTTCATGCTTCTACACTGCAAGACGGCGTACCGTTTCGGCTTTGAGAAGCCTCATCAGTTGCAGCAATACAGTGTATACACATGAAAAACATACTATATATAGATATATATATATATATATATATATATATATATATATATATATATATATT
>WNNJ02003465.1:0-54188 GCA_012934845.2 Pomphorhynchus laevis | reverse complement strand
ATGACCTCTAATCGTTATTCATATACAGTATGTTATTTATTATTCAATTCATAAAAATTGACTTTTATTTTAAATATTAATTAAAAAAGAGGTATTTACAGTCCTTTTCAATTTTATAGTCAAAAAAGTTTGACTATTTAATTTTTTTTATTTCCATTTTGTCTGATTTTATTTATTATCAGTAATAATAATATTGCCACGCAAATAAACCTCAAGGTGAGGGAACATCGACTACGATGGTTCGGACACATTCACAGGGCTGACAAAACAGCAGTATGCCGAGCCGAGCCAATCGTTCAAGGCGTACGACCTCGTGGCCGCCCTAAGAAAAAATGGATACCATCCATGATGATTTGAAAACATGTAACCTGGCGCCAGCTTATCTATCTTTATTTATATATCGTATAGAATACGTAGACCCAGTTATCTGATTTGATTTATTATCAGTAAATTTACACATTTACACTAAAACACGAAATTTTAAAATATATTAAAAAATATAATTTTTAATATTAAAAATATAAAATTTAATATATTAAATTTGTTTAATATAATTTTATATTTTCATATCATGTTCTTTTAAACAAGGAATTTGTTTTTAATTGGATAACATAAATACAATTTTCAAACAAAAATACTGGAATTATATCGTTTTTGCCTTTGTTAAAAGCACCAATGTTTGTTGTTCTTCCATAGTTGGCTAAATCACTAGCAGTTCAGTCATTATGTGCTTTATCTTATATGCCGACTTTCCAGCAAATTTAGCACTAATGCAGATTAAAGCTTTGGAATACCAACTGGCTATGACTGAGGCTCGTTTAGCTAACGCAATCATGACTGTAAAATTGCAAGTACGTAGATTTGTAAAGGTTAAATATGTAATTTGACTGCACTTTAGAAAGAAGAATTAAGGAACGCCTCCAAGAAAAAATTCTAAGCAGATTATTTTCAAATTATTTTCGGATGCAATCTATATAATGATGTTAATTCTTTACTGTTGCGAAATGTAAAATATATTTAATAATCGAACTTTTCTTGATTTTTTCATCTGACATTGTAGCGATGTACTAATTGTATCAATTTTACATAAAATACATTGATTAATAAATTTCACATATACATTATGATCCATGACTCATGAATATATCTAACTTACAATTTATTTTATTTTTTAATTATTAAAGTCATTTATTTTATTTTTCGGCTAAAATATATATCGTGAGCTTTAATAAATACGTATTCTATTATGCTTAATTGCTTTAGAAAAGTAGCAGGTCTTGCATGCTTGATGATGCATCGATGTACGAAATATCACTGAAATTAATTTATTAAAAAGTCATTAGTCTCCAAGTATTAGCTAAAATATAATGATATAGCAAAATGACGAACTTTCAAGATCATCAATTTATGTTTGAATATATTGATCACTAAAAACCAAATTAATTTTAAGATATTGAAATGAATATAATTGTTTCCTTTATCTCGTAGTAATTAATGAACTCTACTTTTTATGTTGAGTTATTCTTTCGTTATAACAAATATCCTCACTAAACTTGCCATTAAAATGCGAATGTTGAAATCATACGTGTATATATAGCTACCATGATTTAAATAAAGAAAATTAAAAGAATAATCTTTAGTTGAAAGAATAACTTTATGATGTTCCCGATTATATTAAATCAGTCAGTAATTTACATTCTGTATATTGTTGACACATTCATTTTAGGTTACTAAAATTAGTTATTATTATAAAGTAAAAAAATTATAAATTAATTTTTTATTATAAACTAAAATTAATTATTATATTATTTTAATAATATAATAACATATATGTAAATTACATATATATTTATATTACATTCAACACAAATATGGGAGAAGCAATATAGAGATTAAACTATTTTTCTGTAAATTTGCCATCGATAATTAGGGTTTAATATTTTAATAATTCAGTTTTATTAATAAATTATTTGCAGGTTACTTTGTAATGTAAGCTGTAAATTAATTTAGCGAGTTAAACTAATGTCTTTAAATGAATCAACTATTTAAATGTTGAAAATATACTGTCAGTTGAAATACACGAACTAACCGCAATCATTGTTATTTTCCAAATAACATTCGTTCATTTTTAAAATTGATAAAAAGTTCTATTACTTAACTACATTGAATAACATTTAATGACATCTAAACTGTTTAAAAATGTCATATTAAATGTTATATTAAATTTAAAAAAATATAAATTCCGTATGAACTCGAAAGAAGCCAACACAGATTCTGTTTCACATCACTAACGGTCTTGTGGCTCGGTTTGACCAATTTCCAAATATCATCATTTATATCCGTTGTGAACGGGTTATGGACGTTTTCCTTCATAAGACGTCGTGCGGACTGTCTACTTTGCTGATTATTATCCATTTATTAACTGATTATGTCCTTATTAACTGATTATTATTAACTGATTGTTAACTGATTAAGTTAACTGCCTATGATTCATTCGTAAATTTTGGAATTTTGGATCAGAATCAACAAAGCAAATTAAGAAACACACAATACAATGTGTTCGTTCATTTAACAATGAACGAATGTTCAATAACATTCGTTCATTTTTAAAATCAGTAAAATGTTCTATTACTTCACTACATTGAATAACATTGAATGACATCTAAACTGTTTTAAAAATATAAAGATTAAAGTTGTGTCTTATTTGAAAAGGAACAATGCCCTTCAATCTTTTAAATATAAACAATGAAAATTAAAAGAATCATCTGTTCAGCCATCGTAAACTCATTGTAACTGTTAAATACTGCCATTTATTTAAATGGATAATTTCATAAAGAACAAACAGAGTTAAAATATTGAACCGAGGGCAACGGTCGAATTAAAATGATGGACATTAAATGATTTGAACGACTTAATATTAATCGATGCTTTTGTAAAATTCAACTTTTCTCATTCGTTTCTTGTACAAGTGAAGTCAGCTTTCGTGAGCCGGGCCTTGATTGTGGCAATCGACATTAATGCCATCTTTTGGTATTATCCTTTAGTACCATTCATAATATTGCAAACTGCACTAATAATATTATTATTAATATTAATAATTATTAATAATACCAAAGATCATCTAGGCGATGATCAGCATATCATTGCCTATATCATTGAATGTGGTAAAGGAGGGGGCGCGGCGGACGTCGAGAGGGAGTTGATTCCATGCGAGTGAGGCGGCGACGAGGAAGGATCGGAGACCGTAGTTGTTGGAGTAATTAGGAACGTGGAGTAAGAGGGTATGACGGGAATGCAGCGATAGCGAGGTGGGGCGAGTGTCGTCTAAGAAAGGAAGGTTGGATGAACGATGGGGAGCCGACAGCGATGAGACGAAAAGTAACGAGAAGGCGGAGTTTGATGCGGATGTGAATAATGAGCCAGGAGAGTTGAGCAAAATATGTGGATGTGTGGTCGAAGCGACGGAGACGAAAGAGCACTCGAACGGCGGTGTTGATTATTCGTTGTAGGGGTAGGATGATGGATTTTGGAGAATTGGCGAAAAGGCTAAGGCAGTAATCGATTTTAGGGAAAAGAAGCGATGAAAGAAGAGACATACAAGAACGGAAGTCGATAAGGGGGCGGATACGGCGGATGTCACGGATAATTAAGTTAGATGAGCGGACCTTGTCACGGACGAAGGGTTTAAGGGAAAGGTGATCATCGAAATGGAAGCCTAAGAAAGTGAGATTGTGGACTATGGGGATAATCGATAAGGCAAAATATACAGTGGGAGGAGATATGTTTGGTTTACGGGGGAGGATCCACATTATTTTGGACTTGTCGGGGTTTAGAACGAGATTGAGATTGAAGAGACGTTTGTAGATAGAAGAAAGACAGTTGGAGGCAGAAATGCCGTAATTATCGTATGCGCCTACGACCGACGAGGAAGAACTCTAGAACACTTTTACAACCTGAAATAAATTTCTTTCTTTAAAAAATTATTTAATTTAAATATAATTATTTATATTTATTTTTAATACAACAAATAGAATCTATATTAGAATAGAATATATTATAATATGCAAGATATTGCAAGGGGTATTATGCAAAACATAATTTGAAACGAAAACGAATTTGAAAATGAATTTTATGATGGTCTTTTTGTATCTGTGAATATATACGTTAGATGGGATTAGAAAAATTACGACATTTGATTGCTCTGTTTCAATCATTTACATTTCCCCACAGCTATTAGGCCCAATCTCGAGCAAGAAAACGTATATATTATATAGATAATATTTGGATACAATGCTAGAAGCTAAACTTGTTCAAGGTTCTGTATTGAAAAAAATATTGAACGCTATTCATCCCCCTATTAATGAGGCGACATGGGACTGCACACCCAGCGGATATATATAATTGAATACATATTCTATTCTATTAAATATATTCTATATTCTATAGAATATAAAAAATTGAATATATAAAAAATAGAATATATAAAAAATTGAATATATTATAACAGAATCAAATCAGCTAACTGAGTCTACGTATTTAATATAAAATAAAAAAATAAATAGAAATAATTAAATAATCTTGATCTTCTTGATATGTATACATTTCAATGATTGACTCAATTAATTGAATGTGGCACAGGTTCGCATCGTCAGCCGAAAGCGTATATATTGTTTTTAAAGATAAGCATGATAAATGAACACAGGAAAATAAATAAAGGTTTTCTTAAAATATCAAGAAAATACATGTAAGAGTGATGAACATGTTGTGTTGCAAAAACAAAATATAACACTTGATGACCGTTCATGCATGATTCTTACTATTTTAAATATTTTTTTTAATAATTCTAAATAATTAAATCAAAATGTAATAATTAAATGAGTGAAGAGAAGACGAGAAGGTTAAGACAGTAATGAATACTATGGAAAAGAAGTGAGGAAATAAGAAATTCGCAAGAACTAGAATCTAGAGAATTTCTGATAAATAAATAGAAATAAATAAAAATAATATCCGTTGCGTGCTTCGAATATCATGAGCAACGAAAGCGAAGCAAGTACGAAGAAAGGATACGAGAAGTCGACCACGGCTCCTGCTACCCGCTAGTATTTGCGTCGACGGATGGTGCAGGAAGAGCAGCAAACGCAACTCTACGTGTGTTAGCGACAAAGATCAGCGAGAAACATAGGTCTGAATTTTCCAATGTAATAACGTGGCTCCGCACGAAAATTGGAATTGCTCTAGCCAGGTCGGTCGATATCACAATGTTTCCTAGCACCGCGATCCAAACTTAATGCACCGGTATAATGGCGTATTTCTTCTGATTAAATTTGATTACCTAGCATTATATTCTAATACAAAGAATATTCTTTATTATCCACCCTTCAATGATATATATGCATATATAGTTTCGATCTTTGTTATAGCCCATAAAATCCTTAGCCGGCTTCACTTCTCCCAGATTGTATGTGAAACGCTCGTGAGGAACGAGGGGCTCGTAGACAATTTGATGCCGCTTTGACAATGGCTAATACTAATTTTGTTTTAAGTTTCGACAGTTCTAGGTTGTAGTCGGAATGTTTGAGTATGGCTATCTTTGTTGAAATTCTTTTAAGAATACTCCAGCGCTTTCACCTATTCCGCCATAAGTAGAAAATACCAATCGGGAGAACCGTTTTCCACTAATCGTATTCTTTCCAAGTACTTTTTGTTTTTTTTTCGTTTTTCATTATACTCGAAAGCTTTCTGTGGCACTATCGTATTGTAAGATTCGGTAAATATTGAAAATATTGTGACATCGAAAAATGTCCGCTCGAATCTTTCACTTCCAAGTCCAGTTGAAACGGAAGATCAGTTTTGCCCTTTGCCGTGCGACATCCCTATGCCTTGGCGGTTTTCGGTCGTTGCTTGGTAAGCCAACGACTAATACAACGTTGACATACACAACTTAGAATTTTATTTCGTGTGGAGCAGAGAGTTTTCACACCGATGCAGTAGTATAACATGTGCACAGATAATCCGTAGGATTAATCAGATATTTGATGAAGAAAATAGTTTGTGTTACATTAAATAATAAATTAAATTATTATAAAAATATCTGAATTATATTAAGCATTATTTTTAATAATTTGTTTGTGTAAATATAATTTATTATAAATTGATTGTTCACTCATATTAGATTATTTATTAGTGGAGAGAGTGAAGTAAAATATTTGTTTAATCAAATTTCCAATAGCCTACTGATATCATCTCCTGAAGATAATAGCAGTAGGCTATTGAAAATTCGATTAAATAAATATTTTACTTCACTCTCTCCACTAATAAATAAAGTAAATATAATTATTTATTTAAAAAATTTCAATTATAAATTTTAAATTGATATAAATATAAATTGTATAACATTATTATATCGTATAAAATACTTAGACTCAGTTATCTGATCTGATTTATTGAGCATTCAAACTCAAATGTAGGCAACGCATGAACGACATATGGAGTCCTTATCGCAAAATTATATAATTTTATAATTATATAATTTATATAATTATTATATTGCGATTATTATAATTATCGCAAGATCGTCTATTATTTTTTAGTCAATTCATAAAAATTGACTTTTATTTTAAATTTCAATTTTAAATTTTAACTTGATATAAATATAAATTGTATAAAATCATATATAATTATTTATTATTTATCTTTATTTTTGATTTATATATCGTACAAAATACGTAGACCCAGTTATCTGATTTGATTTGTTATAATTTATAGATAAGTTATATAAGAAATATATATTATATATATTATATATAATAACGTTATATATATTATATATATTATATATTATATTATAATTTATATCAAATCTATATATTATATAGATTTGATATAAGTTATATGAAATTTTATATAAAATTATAAACTTAATTTTTATTTGATATAAATATAAATTGTATAAAATTTAACAAAAACTCATTTATTATTTATAATTATTTTTATTTATATATCGTATAAAATACGTAGACTCAGTTATTTGATCTGATTTATTGGGCATTCAAACTCAAATGTTGGCACCGCATGAATGACATACAGAGTCCTTATCGCGTAATCCAAACTCAAACCTTTCAATTTAAAGATTACTTTGATGATGTTAAGTATTATCTATTTATATGTATACGATATTCAGTAAATGGCTTTCCTATTTCTGATGTATGAAATCCTTCTTTAACTGTATTTTACATGTCTAATATCAAGGCTAAATTACTTTCAAAACTAAGCTGTACAGATGTTATCTTTTGAGATTTACATAAGTACGATATTATTATTGCAAATTGTACTAATATTAAGGCTTAGAAACAAACCTTAAGTGTTAACATTCCTTATTAGATAACAGTGAAGCATGGGTCTAAAGCCGAACGATACGGTTGTTATTGAAATATTAGAAGAATTGATAAATACGAGAATTAATAGCACCAGGATCATGAATAATAAGAGAAAGAAAATGGTTATGTTACGCCATCTTATATATCGAAGCATATTAGCCTCAATTTTCCAAGTTCTGAAGGTGATGTTTAATAATTTAAAAATTGTCGTCTAACTGTCACAGAACACAAACAGGTATTTTCCGTCGCAACAAATATGAATTTAACAACGCGAGACATTGCTAATAAAACTGAAATATGAAAACATAATGATTTATATTCATTATAAGATCATTAATTTAAATTATAGACTAATCTTATAGGCTATAAAATCAGAACTATAGAAAATCTTAAGATTAAGGAATTTATATTTTTAAATTTGATAGTGCACATTAAACACATAATCACCGTTCATTTTCAATTAGATAGCTTTTCTGGAACGAAGAAGAAAATATTTCCCTTTATTTAAAATACAATATTTCGATAGCTCCTACTATCATTGTCAGGATTAATAAATAATAAAATTAAATTTATTTTTAAACCTGATGATAGCAGAAGCTATAAAAAATTGACTTTCTTAAGCTCAATGCGGCGAATGTCACAATCAGAGAAATGACAATTTGCATATTTGCAAAGTTTAACCTATTATTTCATTAAATTCTTTAATGAGATCGTTATTACTGCAAATTGTAAAACATAAATCAATACAATATTATTACAAATTTATTTTAGCTCTTAAGCGGAAAATGCTCATGGATAATAAATAATAGACTGACTTAGAATATAATACTAGATAATTAAAATTAACCAGAGAAAATTCGTCATTATCATAAATTTGTGTTTGGCCCCGCTGCTATGTTGGGTCGCGGAATAGGGTTGAAATCTGATAGCATAATAGTTGCTGATATCCTCTAATCCTTATTCTAATATAACGTCTGTATCAGAATAAATTATTTCCATCTGCTATGATGTAAATAATAGTATGCGAAATTTTATTTTATTTTCAAATAAGAACATTACATTTTTAATCAAATCCCACATACAATGAACACTTTTCTCATTTTCGTAGATACCAATGTAACAATATATTTTTTATTTATTAAATAGATGTTTGAACTGCGCAATGTTGTATTGATAACGTAGACAAATCTACATCATCGTCTACAAATCTATAACCCTCGTCTATTATTTATTAGTCAATTCATATAAACTAGATAATCAAATTTCATAAGAGTAAATACGTCATTAGCGCTATTTAAAGTGTTAAATAGGTCGATAAATAGGGTCGAAATCTGATAGCATAGCAGTTCCTCCTGATTACCTCTAATCCTTATACTTATACATCTTATGTTGTTTATTAGTTAATTCATAAAAGTTCAATTTAATTTTAAATTTTTATTATAATTAAATATAAATTGGATAAAATCTTATATAATTATTTATTATTTATCTTTACTTTTAATTTATATATAGTATAAACTAGTATTTAATATTTATTTAGCATTATTTTTAAATTATAAATAATAAACAATACGTAGACTCAGCTAACTAATCTGGTTGATGATTAAAGCTAGACATTAATAAATAATATACTTTGTATTAAAATAATATACTAGATAAATAAATTTAATTAGATGAAATACGACATTAGCATGCATTTGACACCACTGCTATGTTAAGTCCAGGAATAGGGTCGAAACATGATAACATAGCAGTTCATCCTGATGACCTATAATCCTTATTTTTATAAATAGTCTGAATAAGAAGACAGCTCAAATCGGACATTCTAATGGGGATCACACAATAGTTTGCAACCTAGCATCTATCTCATCATCCAAACGACCAAGCAGAGTTAAGAGGATACCAAGCTGATAGTATCCAGAACGATGCGGATATAAATTAAGAGTTGACAAATCAACGTTCACAAAAACTTATCGAATGTGATGATCAAATCAATGTGTATGACGGAAATCATCACGAGAACATTTTGACGCAGATATCCGTATTGAACATGATCTTAAAGATCAAACAGAAACGACATTTATATTATGTAGAAAAACGTTACGAGCATAGCTTAGAGTTGCTGACAATTTGATAGTCGAAATCAAAGAAAAAGAGAGAAACAAAAACAAATCAGTCAACAATTTAAAATAATCTGTCGTTTAAAGAGCTCACGAGTCGCCACATTTACAATATCATCGCTTAAACGATTCCATGAATTTATTATTCGTTGTCCAAATTAAATCGTCCTAGAATGTACTATTCGTCGGCGACTAAGATAAAACGAGTGACCTCGCAAAGCTCGAGTTGATCGAATGTTGAAGAGCTCACGCAACACATGGTGTTCATTGTGAAATACCTCCCATACAAAACACATATCCCGCGAGTCACGAATATCACATAACGACTGCATATCTAAAGACCGAAGACGGTCCTCGTAAGGAAATTCTCTCAAAGAATATACTAACTTTGTTGCCCTACGTAGCACCATCTCAAGTCGAGTAATCTCATCTCTGGTTCGATGGTATGAGCATTGAGAAGCATATAACAAATGGCTTAGTACATTTCAGGAACTCTAAAAGAACGTGGACTCGCATAGCTGAATGATCGGCGAAGGAAACCAAACATACACATGGCCTTCGAACAAATGTCCTCAGTGTTTTGGCGAGTGGAGAAATCATTCGTTATCCACACGCCACGATCTTTATAGCTCGAAACCAATTTAATCACTCGATCCCTGAGATGATATATCGGCACTGGAACAATATTACGTGATCGAATGTGCATGCAAGTGCACTTCGAGGCATTAACAGACAGACCATTAGAACGTGCCCACTTAAGAACCGTGTCAATATCTGATTGAAGAATGTTATGATCATAATCCGACTTGATGGCTCACCAAATTTTTAAATCGTCTGCAAATAATAATGAATACGAACCTATTACACTGGGGAGATCGTTGATAAAAATACAAAACAGCAGAGGACCCAATACAGACCCTTGCGGGATACCGGCATAAACTGGATAATGATCGGAAATGGTACCGTTAATGGCGACCTGGTATGTGCTACCACACAAAAAGTTGCATATCTCAGAATGATAATTGGATTGATGTTTAATGCACTCATCGTAATAATCAACTTATCATGGGAGACATGATCAAATGCTTTGGAGAAGACAAAAAATATGACATCTACAGCACACCCCTCATCCACTATGGAACCCCAGCTTTCCTGTGCCAATAAAAGGTTGGTTACTGTGAACAGTTTTTATGGAATCCATGCCGATTAGTAGAAAGTAACCTGTATGATTCTAGGTAGTTACTAATTATCCGATAAAGTAATCTCTCTAATACACGACACGATACAGATGTTAAACTAACCGGCCGCACATGATCGATCACCTTTCTTATGAAGCGGCTTAATGATAGAGCATTTCCATACGTTCGGGACTACACCGTAGTATAATGATGCTATAAATACCCTACATAGAGGCGCAACAATGACATCATTAAGATTCTCCAGATATATTTAAGTAAGTAAATCTGGGCAAATCGAGCCCGACGGTTTCAGTCGTCTAAACTCTTTCATAACATATTGAACTATTATTATCAAATACAACAGCAGCAAAAAGCGTAGAGATCGTACAGGCTGGGTACAGGGTAAAAAAACAAATATCAATGAAAATTAGATTGTTCTAAGTTAGTAAATTTTTCAGACTTCTCTTGAAGGACAAACTACTGGAGGCCGAAACCACTTGACTTGGTAGCTTATTCCAGCTTGTCCACGTTCGGTTGACAATTGTGTTAAATCTTCTTCGTGGACGAATGTGGGTCTTTAACGTGAGGTGATGTCCCCTCAATCTGTTTGAATTTCGAAGTTCGAACAGTTTACGACAAACATGTTCCCTCTGCCCTTTTTGAACATTAAGCGTTGTCCACACAAACATTAAATCAGATGACTTTAAAGATTTCTTCACTGTGGTCACACCAAGTGCGTGGAGTCGAAAAATGAATGAGAGCTTGCGTTGGCTGGGTACAAGATGTGTGGCCTTGCGTAATATGGATTCGTACAGGTTCATCTCTGTCGTAGTTTGAGGGTGGCAGGCAGGTGAAGCGTATCTCATTAAAGATAAGACATAAGCATTGTAAATTAACTTAAAACTGGATGCGTCAAGCTGGCCAATGGTCCTTCTAATAAGTCCTAAAATTCGACGGCATTTAGCAACTGTGTGACTGGTGTGTGGGATGGTCGATAAGCTTCTATTTACAATCACTCCAAGGTCTTGAAATTGGGGAACTGTTTCAATTTCTCTTCCGTCAATGGTATATGACGAATTGATGTGTAGATGTCTGATGCGCACATGTTTTGACTTATCGGGGTTTAATACCAGTCCCCGTTGATTACACCATACCTTAATATTATCAATGTCTCTCTGGAGTATCATTGGATCTCGGCTATAGATTATTATTCGCCAAATTTTCAAGTCGTCGGCATATAAACCACATGGACTCGAAAAAGCTGTAGTAAGCTCGTTGATGTAAATAATGAAGATCAATGGACTGAGTACTGATCCCTGAAGAACATCGCGTCCATGAGTTCTTGTCTTTGACATATGTTTATTGGCCAATACAGTAATCTTCCGATTTCTAAGGAAGGAGTTAATCCAATTTAGGAGGGTTCCTCTGATGCCGTACTGTTCCAGCGTAATAAGGAGGACATCATAGTATATCCGATCAAATGCTATGCTTTGGTCGAAAAACAAAACATCAACACTAACTCCAGCCTCGGCATATCTGGTCCAATCACTTCTCGCCGTACGAGGTTTGTGGCAGTAGATGTTCCTGGGCGGAAACCATGCTGGTTGTCGCAGAGTACTTGGTTCCCTTCTAGGTGCCCGATGATTCGTTTAAAAAGCAGTTTCTCTAGCACTTTACAAGCAACGCAGGTAAGGCTTATTGGCCGATAGTTGCTTGCTAGATTACGGTCGCCTTTTTTGTAGAGAGGTCGGATTATAGAACATTTCCAATCTGATGGTATACAGCCTGTCTGACAAGGAGAAATCGAATATGGTGTGTAAATGTTCATATATTACTGGTGCAAGTTCCCGAAGAAGAATTGGAGGAATATTGTCAGGTCCAGCCGCAATTGATCGTGGTAGCTTTAGAAGTTCGTTAAGTACCTCAAATTTATCAAATGGAGTAAATTCGTAACACGGATATTGAGCTGTGGAGACTCGGGGGGGGGCAATACTGACAGGTAGGACTCTCTAGCGTGAATTGATCCAGGAAAATATTGGCAATTGCTTTGTCATCAAATGTGAGCTCACCGGTTTCCATAAATATAGAGTTGATATCAGGCGTAGTCGATTTAAATGAGCTGATATGTTTGAACAATTTACTGGGATATCTTATTGATGATCGACAAAGATTGGAAACGAAGCACCTGCGCTTCTGACGTTTGAGTGCCGTTACTTGATTTCGTAATTCCTTGTAATCGGTCCAAGAACAATTCCCTTCTTTGAATTTTTTGTAAATTTTGTCTCTTGTCTTAATCATTTGTTTAATCTGTGAGTCAAACCAAATGGGAGTTTTGTGGGATGTGCGCTGACGTTTTAAAGGGGAGAAGTAATTTAGAGCATTGATCAAGGTAGAGTTGAAATTTTCCCAGCACTGATCTATGCCAATTTCATATGGATTAGGCCATTGAATGTTTCGAATAGCTTGCGTCATACTTGCGAAATTCGCTTTGAAGGGATTCAATTCGGGTTTTGCCGAGGGGGTTGTTTTAAAGAGACTTACAGAAAGCGCCAGCCTAATGACACAATGATCACTGTGGCCAATAGGAGGCTGAGAGAGATTTCATCAATTGTGGGTTCCCCTCGTGATAAGCAGAGGTCTAAAATGGCAGATGATTGCTTCCTCCTTCTAGTGGGTTCGTGAATATGCTGGGTTAGATTAAGATCGTTGAACGTATCAAGGAGATTGGATGATTCAACATCACAACCATGTGTTGAAGTATGTTGGTCCCAGTTGACATAAGGCATATTGAAGTCTCCTAGGATAATGATCGGTGATAAGCTTGTTAGGTGATGTCGGAAAGAGATGCCAATCTTTTCAGTTGCGGAGCGCAGGAGCGGTAAAATAAACCGATTTTTAGTGTCTGTCTCTCAGGAGAAAATACTGTTGCCCACAGATATTCGTTGTATGAATCATCTGATACAATGCTGTGCTCGATGATGGTTAACGGTTGCTTGACGTATAATATAACTCCACCTCCTTTTGAGGCGGTTCGATCCGATCGTATAACAAAGTAGTCTGAGATTGAGATTTCATTATCAGATATATCGTTGTTAAGCCAGGTTTCGCTCAATGATATTATGTTTGGGTTCATTGAATTAACGAGACACAATATTTCGTCAAATTTGTTGTACATGCTTAAACAGTTAGAGTACATGACGGAAATATTATTTTTAGAGCAACGGCAGTGGTGAGGTGTCGCTGTTGGTGTTGAAATGGGATTGATGTTTACATGTTAGATGCACGAATCTGTGCGGCGGAGAGTATCGATGGAACGGTTAGACGGATTCCGAGGCTGAATCGCGTATTTACCCTTCGCCGCACAACTTGAAAATTTTTCACAATTAGATTTTTTTCACCGTTTTGAATTCTTTGTTGAAGCTAGTTCCTTGCAGATTTCAATCTGTTTCTATATTCAGTGCTGAGGTCAGGTTGAAGTCTGATACTGGAGCCCCTTAACTTAAAGAAATTCTTGGTGATTTGCTTACTAGTCTCGGGGCTATCAACAACAACTTTCAAGAGCCTTGGTTTGGTACCATCTTGTTTCTTCCCAATGCGAAAGAGGTGTATTACCTGTCTATTTTGTTTGGCTGATATTTCTGTTGGGAGAACAGTTGAAAGAACTTGCTTTACTGAATCAACATCATGTTTAATTCGGATAAGACTGTTTGGACTTGGTTATTCGTTTAAATTTACAATGATGAAACATTTATCTCGATCGAATGTTCGGGTTTATGTCGTTTAGACTCAGATAGAATAGGTATATTAATGTTATCAGTGTTGTTTACAGTGGAATTGGTATGATTTATCATTTGTTTGAGTGTTACGTCCATTTTATATAGACTGTGGGTTGTTCGATGACAAGAAAAAGCTGGGAGTGCTGTGTGATGTGGTGCTTCTGTGTTTGTTTCCGGCCTTGGATGTGTTTTCTGGGTGATACGGCATGTTTTTTTATGTGTACCCTTGTAAGAAATGGTGGAATTCCCTAGATTTGACGAATCCAGGAAATCAGATTTGAGTTTAGGTAAGGAAGTTTCAAGGGTTGTTGCCTTTACGATTCGCGATCTTGCATGTCCTCGTTTCCAAACTCGAGTAGGGGTAGATTTCCGGAATATTGAAGTATCAGATGTTGCCATTATGATGATCGGGCGATTTCATTGTCTAGTGATGGTATTGTATCTTGCTCGAATACTTCACATGTATAAGGGATATCTGATCGTAGTGGTTTATCAGTGTCTTCGATTAATGAGCGTAGGTCGTTAATAGTCTTATTTAAATCTACAATTGCTTGAGCTGCACAGAAACCACAATAGAAATTGCGACTCGTCATTGCTTGAGAACTGTCTGAGGGGAAGCTTACTTTGGTCCATATCGTGCAGCCGTGAGAGTCACATGCCACTTCATTATCTGCGTACCCAACCGACTTTGTTGTATTGTTGTATTTCGCTTGCTTGTTGGTCTTCTTTGTCATATTTTTGTCATATAATGTGATATTGTACTGGAATTCAAATTTCCATCAATTTTTCAAACGGAAAATTCGTTTTTGAATAATGGATCCGGCCAACAGATTTTGTTTATTGCGGTATCAATGGAATTTGATTTAAATTTCAATTTTAAATTTTAAATTGTAAGAACTTATTATAATCAAGACAATTTTAAATTCTTTAATCGTTGAAGTAATCGTTGTAATCGATGTAATCGTTGTAAAGGTTGTAATCGTTGTAATATAGTTGTAATCGTTGTAATCGTAGTAATCGTAGCAATCGTATTAATCGTAGTTTGTATGTTATTTATTGTAAGTCATCATCGATAGCCAGACGTAAGTGTAAGAACTTCTTTTTGCATGTATATTACATCCTAAACTTTTTTAAGGTATTGAACTATGAACAAGTGAAGAATATCAAAAATTGACGGATTAATACGAGTAATTTCTATACGAAGAAAAGTAGTAGCTGATACGAGAAATTTACGACCAAATGCAGTAGCAATATCGAAATGATCTACTAGAGTGCGTCCATTGTTTCCAATGATAGAGCTAGAAGGTCGAACATTACTTTTGAAATTTGCATATTTAAATAATATGCAAATTTTGAATGACCTACTCCTAAGGTTAAAGTGTCCTCACCTGGCATTTGCTGACGATGTTAAAATATGGGCAACAACCCAAAACGAGGCGGATTGTGAATTTTTACAATGTGACCTTAACCGTATCGGGACTTGGTGTAATAGCACTGGCTTGATACTCAACGCGACAAAATGTGTATGGATCAGATTGGGTAGAGATAAAACTCATTTCGATTACAAAATAAATGGACACTCAATCAAGCGAGTCTCAGAACATCCCGACCTGGGAGTGATAATTCACGAATCGCTAAAGACAAGAGCAAATAGTGATCACGCGCGGTTAAAAGCGATACGTGCCTTATACTGCATAAAAATGACTTTTGCAAAATTATCGCCGCAAATCTTCGCCAAACTTTATTGTGCCCTAGTAAGACCACATCTTGAGTATTGTGTACAGGCAACCTTTCCAACGACCAGGAGTGAGTTGAATAACTTGGAAAGTGTAATGAGACGAGCTTCTCGGATGTGTTGTCAAGGAAGCTTTATTTCAAGATTAAGATGTTTGAACGTTTTATCAGTGAGGTATCGGTATCTTTTTCTTGATCTGATTACACTTTGGAAAATTGTACATTCAGCTGATGGCTTTCCTTTGGGTGTAGTTAGATTTCGAGATAATTCGAGATTGCGAGGCCATTGTAAGATGCTTTTTAAAAAATTACCGGGTAAGCTGCGAAAATTTTACAGACTGTCTGAACGGGCAGTAGATGTTTGGAATAGTTTGCCTGAACCTATCGCTGCCATCACCAATTTCCTCGCTTTCAAAAACAGGGTTCGACGTTGGATATACGTCCAGGCTGATTTGTCACCTTTTCTAACCTACCCATTTGGTTGATCTTTTTTCTGTATTGTGTGATCGGCTTAAAGCCTTATGGCTAAGTCTGAACTTGATAATAATAATAATAATATGTTAGGATTGTTGGCTGACTTTCCTACCAGTACTTGTTCAAATTGCCGCATTTTAAGTCTCTTGAGATATGTGAAATGATTCCGATACTTTTTAAATGACCTATAATCTGCTTCTCCATTCCTATACCATACGAATTTTTGCTTCTTGGATCTCAATGCCTCCTGAAGTTCCTTATCAAACCAAGGATTTGTGCGTGCACGGGCAGTTTACCTTACGAGGTGAGAAACGTAGAAGGAGCGATATCATTAGGTTTTCAAATCATTGCCAAGATGATGTAACTCCAAAAATCAATGGATCATACCAATTTGTACCGAGAAGGGATTGACGTACTAAACTGAAATTGGTTTTGAAACATTGTACTGGCATACATGAAGACTCAGGTTGTGACAATATGTTAGATAAGTTTGTATTAAAGCGAATAACAGAATGATCAGAGCTGCCTAAGGGATCCAAATATGTTATACCAGTGGCCAAATATTTATCGGAAGTAAGACAAATATCAAGCAAAGACTGATGGTCTCCAGAGAAACGAGTAAACATTGAGACATGTTGCGTTAGATTAAGAAAATTGATAGTATCAAGGAATGCTGATGAATAATTATTGTTATCTAAGCATATGTAGTTAGTCCAGTCTATAGAAGGCATATTTAGATCGCCCACTACTACCACATTACTACGGGATCCAAACTTTTATAATGTATCAACTATGGAACAAACATCCATTCTTGGACTACAATATATAAAACCAATTGTAACTAACACATGACCGGACAATAATATATCGCCCCATAGTGTTTCCGTGCCACCTTCAGACTTGACACTTAAGGTCATAAACGCTACACCATTATGTACATAGAAAATTACATCATCTCCTCACTTTCCGGTCCTATCGACACGATAAGAAGAATAATTAGCTATTTCAATCTCGTGATTAGATATATCGGAGTGAAATCTCGAGAAAATCACGACGAAATCTCGAGAAACACACCAGAGTTAATAGGCCAGCCAATTAGCTCCGAGAACCGTACAAGATCTGGTCGTATAATTCGTCAGCAATCACGTCTTAACGATTGCATTGTTGCTCGAAATAAAAATCAGAGGTGAATGTCATATTCAAATATAAATATTAAACATTGTTATCTACTTGTCGATTTGCTTTATAGATAGCTGAATAAAGCAAAGAAAGAAACTTATTTGCCTTATATCTACATTCAGCTCAAATATATATTTATATAAAGTGGCAAATGCGCGCCAGCCGCACACTTACAAGTCCACTAACAAAATGTGAAAAAGTCAAACAGATAAATTATTTAAATGGGATAAGATCAGCCGTTTGGAGCACTGCAGAGAGGTAGATTGGCGGACATTTAGCTCAATCACATTTCTTTATCGATTTAAATCAGATCGATAACTAAGGCTACATATTTGGTCATAAATGAATAAATAATGTTAAATTAAATAAATTTATACTAGATAAATAAATTTAATTAGATGAAATACGACATTAGCATTCATCTTATAGCACTGTTATGTTGAATCAAGGAATATGGTCGAAACATGATAGCATAGCAGTTCATCCTGATGACCTCTAATCCTTATGATTATACATCGTCCTTTATTTATTAGTCAATTCATTAGTCAATCTGCTATTTATTAGTGAATTTAAAAATGATTTTCATTTTAAGCCAGCAGCAGTACGGTACATTTCAGTATTAGTCATCGAAATTCCCTTTGTAAAGATGACTACACAAGTAATTTCTGATGCATAGCCTCTTATTTATTAGTTAATTCGTAGAAATTGAATTTTATTTTAAATTTTAATTTTAAATTTTATCGTTATAATAAATTTTTAATTTATTGATTTCAGGTTGTGCTGATAGTTTAAAAATTCGTGTAGAAAGGCATGTTGCCGCACAAAAACAGAAAGTTCATATTTATTAAGCTTTCGGTAATCGTATGTTACCATCATCAGAAAATCTAAAATAAAATAAACATAAAACGTTAAATAGAATGACAATATGTAGTAGTAATTAGTGAAATTATTTTGGATATCAAAACACCTTAAGTGTTCTAATGAATCCATCGTCCTTCACATTAAGCTTGGGAGTCATTTATTTTATTAATAGAGATTCCAACAGCTGTAGATCTTTACGTGTGCTTCGGAAAATGACGCTTGAGCTGTTGAAAATTTCTTGAAATGTTGGCACTCTTTTGTGTACATCTTCAAAGTGTTTTCGGATCGCACCATTGTATGTATGTTGGCGAATTCGGTCTCACAAGAGTTGAGTTGTGTAGCCTACATATGTATTCCCGGCCTTACATCCGGGTTCAGAACAATTGAGTTAATACACAACTTTGCAGATTTCATCCTTGGTTCGTTGGTTCCTGATTATTAAAGATTTCAATTTTCTGTCCTTGTGGTATATACGTAGCCTTATTGTCTTTTCTGACCTTATACATCTTTTTACTATGCCTCTTAATGTGCTTTCGTCCTTCTGGTATTGACTCGTATACTGGTTCCAGTAGTAAAGGTGAACCGTATTTGTTGAGTTGACAAAATTCTTTATCGCTTTGTCTATAATACATGTTGGATAATTGTTATTTGTGAAGAGCTGCTTTATGCGCTTTATTTCTTGATCGAATGTTTGCCAGTCTGAGCTCAATTTATATGCACGATATATCATGCCTTGTAAAGCGCTTATTTTGTATTGGTAAGGGTAGGCGCAACAGAAGTTGATGTATGTGCCATCATTTGTGCTCTTCATGTACATCTTGTGCATTAACTTCATGTCTTACCGTTCCACTTCTACATCAAGGAAGGCTAATTTTGAATTCGTCTCGAATTGAATTGCTATTTCTAGTATTGATTGTAGTTCTAGTGCCTTACGAAGTTTATTAGCTTGCTCTCCATCTTTGACACAACAAAATGTGTCATATATATGATATGACACATTTTGTTATATTTATTATATTTCTCAATGATCTTCTGTTACGCATAAACAGTCCCTGCCTGGCATTCGCAGACGATGTGAAAGTGTGGTGCGATAGCATCTCAGATCCTGATGGCCGGCATCTACAACATGATCTCCAGACAATCTACGACTGGAGCAGTGCTACCGGTATGACCATAAATGTAGATAAGTGCGTTCATATGAAACTCGGCAAATGTAAATCTGATCATGAATTCTATTTAGGATGTTATAAGCTTCACAACATTTCTGTTCATAGAGACCTAGGGATTATTTTGAATAACGACCTTAAAACACGACCGAATACCGATTATATCTACGGTAAAGCCATGAAGGCCTTGTATTGTATTAAGAACACATTTAGTAAGCTGCATCCAAAATTATTTAAGCATCTCTACTGTGCGTTAGTCCGTCCGCATGTGGAATACTGCATCGCATCAACTTTTCCATCCACCAAGGCTGAGATGAAAAAGACCGAGTCGATTTTACGTAGAGGAACCAAACTTTGCATTACATCTCTTTATTCTTACAATGAGCGCCTAGCTTGCTTAAAAATGCCTTCAACGGCCCAGAGGCTACTATATTTAGATCTTGTAGCGATGTGGCATTTGGTTCGTGGAAAAGAGGGGTTCCCATCCAATTCGATAAAATTGAGAAATTCGCGTCGCAGAGGTCACTCCCTTACGTTATTTAAATTCCCCCATGGCAAAATAAGGAGTGTGAGTAGGCTTTCTCACCGCGCATTGAATGTTTGGAATTCGCTGCCTGAAGACGTCGTGAATGCTACTAGCAATAGACACTTCAAGAAGATGCTGCTGAAGTGGATTGTGAACTCTAATTTGGATTCGTGGATGTATTTTAATTGATATTTTAAAATGTAATTTGTGAACAGTTGAAACAGCCATTTGCGGCTAGTAACTTGTACACTATAATAATATATACCGTGTGTATATTGCTGGCTTCAGGTGTGGTTCTTTGGCGAACAACATTCTTTCCACATGCCCATATTTGCGACAGTTGGTCCGAGGACACATCCCGTCGGGACGCCGAACCTCATTAAAACATTGAGCCACATCGATATTATTGTATTATTCAATACATCTACGAATACATATAAGTTCATTGCAGATCAACTACACAAGTAATTTCTGACACAGCCTGTTATTTAATAGTTAATTAATAAAAATTGATTTTTATTTTAAATTAAAATTTTAAATTTTATCGTTATAATATAATTTTAATTATTTATTATTTATAATTATAAATGTTATTTATAAATATCAATAAAATCTTATGTTAGTTATTAGTCAATTAATAACAATTGACTTTTATTTTAAGCCAACAGCAGTACCCTACATTTTAGTATTAGTCATTAAATTTTAATTGTAACAATGACTACACAAGTAATTTCTGATTTATATCATGTTATTTAATAGTTAATTGATAAAAATTGATTTTTATTTTAATTTAAATTTCAAATTTCAACGTTATAATAAAGTTTTAACTTTATTCTAATGTTATTCCAATTTTAACTTTATACACATTTAAATGTGTATCTTTAGAGATTCGAGGATCATCCATAAGAAACCTCAACATTCAAGCTAATTCACTCAATTATAATCCACTATATTTTAATTAATTAGATTTTTAAATATAATTTATTTTGTCCAATGCTACGTTCGATGTGCTAAACAATTGTTCAGTGCGTTTAAACATCGAAAAGAATAGAAAAAGAAAATTATTATTCACAAATTTTCGACTATTGCAATAGTCCTTTTCAAATGTAATATTTTTATCATTTATTATAATTTAACTTCATAATATTATTTAGTATTTAATTATTTAAATTTTATTTACATTATTTTAAATCTATAAATAGTATAAAATACATAGATTCAGTTATCTGATCTAATAGTTTGTACGTTACTATCATTCATATAAAATGGTAATAACCATCCTTTTATTATAAATTATTGATAAACAATAATTCGATCGTCTTGATTCCAATCAGTCTACAAATATTTTGCTATTTCAACGATATCTCTTTCCGTGATATTGATCTACTTGTAATCTAAAATTATTTTTAGTATTCACGAATATTGAAAAATATTGATGTATATTTTTTTAAATAATTTTCTTTTTCTATTTCTCTCGATGTTTAAAAGCCCTGAACAATATAATTTTATATTATAATATTTATATTATAATTAAAATAGTCAGATATGGCAGCATTTGTAGTGAATATCCTGAAAGACTGAAATAAAATTAGGTTAGTTATACGAAAACCTCAAGTTTTGATAATAATCAAATAATAATCACAAACAAATGAGTATAAAGAATTAATGAAGATATTAAGAATTATAGGAGCTCGATCAAAGAAAGAATAATTTATTTGATATTTCGCTGACTTCTGTTAGCATCTTCAGAATATGAGAATTGAAATTTTCTGAATATGTTAACAGAGATTAGCGAAATATCAAATAATATTTCCTTGTTTGATCCAGCTCGAATAATTCTTTAATTTTTTGTGAAAATAAAAAAGTTTTTATAAACATTTATTTATTATATATTCTATAATATATAATATAATATATTTTAACCAAATTTTAAGACATTTATTAATTTTTAGATAACATTAATAAATAATACGTATAATTTTTAAAAATTACAAGATGCGATATATTTGAGGACTAAAAGGATCTTTAATTTATAACATTTAATATTTTATTATATTTAAAATTATTTAGGAATATTTACTTAATAAATATTTATTAAATAATATTAAAAAATGCGGATTTTAAGACATTTATCAATTTTTAAATTATATTAATAAATAATACGTATAATTTCTAAAAATTACGAAAGACAATATAGTTGAGGCCTAAAAAACATTTAATTAATAACATTTAATTTTTTATTATATTAAAAATTTCTAGGAATATTTAATAATTATTCATTAAATAATATTAAAATAAATGCACATTTTAAGACATTTATCAATTTTAAGATTACATTTATAAATAATACGTATAATTTCTAAATATTAAAAAATATAATATAGTTGAGGCCTAAAAAGACATTTAATTAATAACATATAATATTTTATTATTTTTCAAATGTTTTAGGAATATTTATTTCTACTTATTTATCAATTTTTGGTAAGATAAATATAATAATGAATGATTTGAATGCATACCTTCAGCGATATAGCGTTCTGTCGCTGTTTGTGTGGATAGTGTTATGAACCATGGATTCTTTAAATATAAAAAAGAACGCTCTAAATGCATCTCGGAAAATATAATTTCAGAGATTCATTACATTGAAGGTTTCATTTACTGAAGAATTTCTAGCTGTACTTGATTGTTAGTCTAGTCGGTTAGGAGTAGACCTACGCCTTACCTAGGTTCGAAAACCCCGGATTTCGAACCTTGGTTTTCGTACTCATAATCTATAATTAATAATGAATGATTTGAATGCATTTAGAAAAATGCGGTTTCAGTAATTCATTACATTGAATGTTTCATATACTGAAGAATTTCTAGCCTTACTGGATTGTTAGCCTAGTCGGTAGAGCGTCGACATACCCATCGAAAGAACTTAGGTTCGAATTTGAAAGTGCAAATAAGGTTTTAATACGGCGGTACACATCCTTCTTATTAGTCCAGGTGTACAATTGCAAGTCAGTAGCGGACGAACAATATCAATATGCCAGGCTAAAATCTGGCATGGTATGAGTTAAGATGTATGGAGTTGGAAATAATGAAGAAATTATATCGTAGCTGGTTTCTGCTGCGAAATCACCTTGTGTGATCTAGCAAAACTGACAAAATAAATGAATGAATCCATTAAAGGTTAGCAAGCACCGATTCGTTGATGTCCTTATCACATCGATGTTAAATAAAAAGAATGAATGCTTTAAATGAATCTCGGAAACTGCGGTTTCATAAATTTATTACATTGAAGGTTTCATGAACTGAAGAATTTTTAGCTGTACTGAATGGTTTGCCTAGTTGGTAAAGTGTAGACAAACCCATGGAAAGAACTTATGTTCAAATTTAAAAGTGCAAATAGGGTTTAAAAGTACCTACAGCGTTATACAGTATCTGATGAGTCCGGGTGGTGTACCATTACATTACATTAGCATATAAAACAATACCAATATGTCAAAATAATATAAATATAATAATTTTAATTTCTTTGTGAACTTTGCTTTTAATTATTCAAATATAAACTAATTCCAGCTTGACTCTTTTCGTTTTAATATATTAAATTAAAATATGTGTTCGTACTCTTTATGTTTAATACGGGAAAACATTAAGTGAAGTACAAACAAGCAAAAGATTAAACGCAGTTTTTAGCTCTTGTCTACTCCTGATTTATGACATAATCATCTAGAATTGTTATCTTGTGTTATAAAATTTATTAATCATAAAATTTATTAATCATAAATAATTTTGACATAACAATAAATGGTCACTTGCAGCTGATATTTCATTAATACTTGCAAATTAATGCAAGTACGTGTTGATTCCTTATACCGAATAGTATTACTAAATGTGTGTAAAGCTCTGCATCGATAAAAATGTTCCATCAATAACATTTCCAGGTAATTCTACCGGTTTAATTGTATGTATTAATCGCATTAAGATGAATCTGGAAAATTATTTATTTTTGAATTTTTATTTTGTTAAGCTTTCATTAAAAGTCAAAATTTTGTAAATTCTGACTTAGTCAAAACTTAGACAGTCGTTTAATAAAACTAATTATTGGCCATAGTTATAATAAATAAAATGAAATGCTATCACAAACATAACAAAATAATTATCAAAAACCTAAATTTGTAAATGTTTTCCAATTCCAGACAAAACTTTTTCAACCAAAAAGCATTGTTTTTAATGACATATATTCCTAATTCTTATACATCGTTAGTCAATTCGTAAAAATACTGAGTTTAGTAAAATTAACTAATGGTTTTTTAATACTATTTATTAGTGGAGAGAGTGAAGTAAAATATTTATTTAATCGAATTTTCAATAGCCTAATGCTATCATCTCCTGAAGATGATAGCATTAGGCTATTGTCGACTAGACTAACAATCCAGTAAGGCTAGAGATTCTCCAGTATATGTAACATTCAGTGTAATGAATTACTGAAACCGTATTTTTTCAAAAATGCATGCAAATCATTCATTGTTATTTATTAGTGGAGAGAGTGAAGTAAAATATTTATTTAATCTCGGATTTTCAATAGCCTACTGCTATCATCATCAGGAGTAAATGTTACAAAAAATATTTTACAATTGAAGTATTTGCAAAGCTGTAAACTGCATACTTCGCTTGGCGCAGAAGTACAAATACTTCAATTGTACGTTTTACATTGCACAGCGGATCAAACGACTAGATGTGCTCCTTATTAAAAATTTAACAACGAAAGAAAAATATACATAAAAAACAACGAACAAAACAATACAAAAAACCATTACAAATCATTATAATTATAAAATATTTGTTATTAATTCATTATCTGGTTTATTATTGGGCATCAGTATATTTTTATTTTTGTGCATAAAATAAGCTTCTTGTATTTTTCTTTCTAAAGCGTTGTTTTCTACTGAAATAACTTGACTTTTTTCAAAATCTATTATATGGTTACTGTTAAAGGAATGGTCTATTACAGCCCCAGATCCCGTTCCTTTTTTAATCGAGTATCTATGTTGGTCAATACGCTTAGACAATCCTTGTCCTGATTGACCTATATAGATCTTATTATAACCATCACAAGGAATTTTATATACAACACCATCCGTGTTAAAATTAGGTTTCTGTTTAAATATATTTTTTATTTTGGGCATTTTTTGATTATATATGACAATGCTGGTGGTGCCATTTTTAGAACTTTTAATGTGATTGATTGTGTTGCCGTTCCATTTATCATTAATATAGGGTATACCTATATATTTTGTTTCAAGTTTTGGGCCTATCAATTTTGCCCTACTACTATTTCCCATGAAATATGATTTTTTGATAGCCCAAGTCGGATATCCACTACTTATAAGACTTCTCTTAATTACATCATCCCTTTTCGATTTGAGATTTACACTAGAACAGATTGCCTTTGATCTCAAGAACAGTGAGGAAGCTGCAGAAATTTTCCAATTTCTAGGAACGTTACTTTCCTAGCTTACAACATTAGGGTACTCACTAATTTTTCGGGAAACCTCAGTTTCTACTTTGTTTGCAGGAGATCTAATAATCTTTACATCAAGGAAGGATAATATACCATCTTCTTCATTCGTTAATGTCCACTGAATATTTATATCAGCACTATTTAATATATCCAAAAACAATCCGGGTCAAACGGTTTCTTTAAAAGGACTAAAGCATCATCCACATACCTAAGCCAGGTGTGAACGTAATTCATATCCTTTAAATGTGTAGCTTCCCATTTCCTCATATATATTTCAGCAAGTATTGGTGATAGGGGATTACCCATATACAATCCGTCAACTTGTTCATACATTTCATTTTCAAATTGAAAATTAATATTTGTTGCGCATAATTGAAATAGTTATGCAATCACATATGCTTAAATGTTTCTCAAATTCTGTAGTCACTAGAAATTCAGATGCTAAGCTAATTGATTCTAACAACGGGATATTTGTAAATAGAGATTTTACATCAATTGAAATCATTATTTAATTGGAGATGTCAATACTCTGCATACATTTTTCGAACTGCATTTCATCTCCGACACGAGAAAAATGTTTATCGCTTAGTTTATTAAAAAGTATGTTATCGATATACTTACCTACTACATAAGAATATGTACTGTAAGTTGCAATTTGGGTCTGGCATAATGAACTGTTTTATGGACTTTCGGCAAAATGTACATACAACCAGACTTCGAGTTCCTTGAAATAAACTATGAAATACTGAAACTATGTATTATTGGTTACGACTTTACTATTATTTTTTCTTATTTTCAAACAAGCATGAATTATTAATTCTTAAAATAGGGAGAAGTTTGCATCCCAAGGTGTTTACACTTTAAAATGTAAACTGCTTCACGTGATCACGTTTAAGAGACCAGGTAATGACCAATAGCTAGGTCGCGTAGCGCGTGGAGTGAAGGTGGTAGATCTTTATAGATCTTGTTCCAGCCTGCAACCGCCTTAAGCAGGGCAGCCCCTTGTCAGATGCTGCTGGATGGCCCGTTGTAAGTTTAGTCTGAGTCAACTAAACTAGGTGGCGACACCGAAAAAGCAACGTTAAAAATTATGACTTAAAAGTTACATGTACTCAACAATATTGGAAAAATACGTAAGTACTAATGATTTCAATTTTAGATCTTTTAAATGTAACAGAAAAAATTGTATAGTTTGTGATGTTATAAATAATAATTGTATCGTAAGTAATACGACAAACAAATGTTTTTCATTAAATATTAATAATAATTGTAACTGCAATACCGCAGGTGTAGTGTATATAATACAATGCACATGTGGATTGCAATATATAGGAAAAACATATCAAATGTTAAAAACTAGGTTTAGGCAACACATATATAATATACAGCATAATAGTCAAACTATATTTCATAAACATATGAGATTAATAGGACATGATATTAAAAACTGTAAATTATTTATTTTAGAACATATTATCGAAGAAAACATTTCAATATTAAATCAAAAACTATTAGAAATAAAAGATTTTTGGATTAAAACGCTTAATTCCATGTACCCGTTAGGATTAAATGACGTGGTACAAGGAATTGGCAGAAGTAGTATAATACATAATAAACAACTATATTATAATAATCCGGTTAAACGCAAACCAAGAAGTCATGGTGATAAAAGGAATAGGAAAAATAGAGTTAAAAATATTAAAAAAGATATGTATATAAATGAACAATTAGAAATATTAAAACAACTTTTAAGTGATAATAAGCTAAAAGATCTTTATGTAAATATAAGAAGTTTTTCTAAAGATATCATATGTTCAATAAATCAAAAATTAATTAACGACTATGATAGGCTAAGTTGTATAATAGACAGTTATTGTAATACAAAATACTATAATCGTACAATAAATGTTAATAATAACAATAGAAAATATACATTAACCATAAACTTCATTAATAAATGTATAGATAACATAAATATAGCCGGACTTTTAAATAATTCTAAAAGTAAAGAAATAATAGGGTCAGATTTAAGTAAATATATTCCTAAAATAAGGTATAAACTCCTACCACCATTAGGAACGAAAAATTTGTAATTATAATAAAGAATTAAAATCAATATGTAACGATAATATTAGAAACATAATGGAAACAGAATGCAATTGTAAAAGTCTTAGTTTTGATAAAATAAATGAACATATATGTACCCATAATCTAGAATTAATTGAAAATTGTGAGTTAAGAAAGCTGCTATCAAAAGGGTATAAATATAGATTAAATAATAACAACGACAAAAATAAAATATACAATTCGTTATATAATAACTTAAATGATTACTTTAGTAAGCTGATTAATAGTGAAAGCTCGAATATATCTAAGATAAACATTTGGAAAGATTATATATTTGATAAAATTAAAAATAAAATGAAAATAACAAACAATTATAAAAGAAAAGATAAAATTAATAAAGATATGTATAAAGAACTTACTAAATTAAAGGATAACTATATAATAACAACTATTGATAAAGCTAGTAATAACTTTGTCTTCATATGCAAAAAGCTTTATTATGATATACTAATGAAAGAGGTTAATTCTAATGATTTAAATGTAAATCCAACATATGAACGTAGTGAGTTGAGTTTAGAAACAATTATTACAAGACACTGTTCTATAATGGATAAAAAGGGTATAATTGCAAGGTAATCGAAATTAATACTGGTATAAAACACTATTTCAGTATTAATTCTACAAAAGAATTTTTAGAACAGACAAAAGGAATAAATTTTCAAAATATAAATACATACGATTTTAGTACGCTTTATACAAATCTAGATTTAGTAGATATTAAAGAAGCGTTAGTAAAATTAATTAACCTTATATTCGGAAAAAGATATACATATATATGTTATAATAATTATAACGCCTATCTAACAAAAATTAAACCATCAAATAAATATAAATATATGGATAAAATTGAATTAATAGAATCCTTAAATATTTTGATAAATCAAAATTATTTAAAAGTAGGGACATCTATATTTAGACAAGTAAAACGGTGTTCCAATGGGTGGTAATAGTAGCCCAATTATAGCTTACTTGTTTTTAAGCTTTATAGAATATGAATTTGTTCATAACTGTGTAAAAACTAAATCTAAACAATATAAATATATGAAATATATGTTTCGATACATTGATGATATATGTGTATTTAATTCTAATAATTTTTATTCAATTAGTGAGCACATTTATCCAGAAAGCCTTATTCTTAACAAAACCAATATTAATGATAAAGAAGGTGTATATCTAGATATGAACATTAAATTAACATTAACTAAAACTACTATTAATTTATATCGTAAAGATGACATATTTAAATTTACAAGAAACATATTTTTGCATGAGCATTCATGCATACCATATAATATAAAATATAATACATTAAATAATGAAATTTTAAGAATTGCAACAATATGTAATGATATTGGCTTTCTTCAAAATCATTTAAATAATTTAATAGATACATATTTTAAACTAGGTTACTATAAAAATAACATCAAGCAGAAAATAGTAAAATATATAAATCAACACAATAATATAAAGAATAAATTTAAACTCTTAAGTGGCAAATTTTTATGGATGGATAATAAATAATATACTTTGCATTAGAATAAGATACTAGATAGTTATTTCAAAGGAAATACATCATTAGCATGTATTTGGCCCCGCTGCTATGTTGGGTAGAGGAGTTAGGGGCCGAAACCTGATAGCATAGCAGTTCCTCCTGATGACCTCTAATTCTTATTCTGATACAACGTCTGTTATTTATTAGTCAATTCATAAAAATGACGTTTATTTTAATTTTTTTAACTTGATTTAAATTATAGAAAATCTAAAAACAATTATTAATTTTATTATTTAATTATTAAATTTTGATTTAGCATTATTATGTTTTGTTTATTTTATAATTATATAACAATACGTAGACTCAGTTAGCTGATTTAATTGATTCACTTTGTTTCTCCTCTCCATGTAATTTCGTAAGAAATTTGTTTAATTCAGCTTGTCTTTTTAAGGTCGGATCACCTTTGATGTTTTTGAACTTATTATTTAATACTGAATGGTCCAATAAATTATATTCGGCTTTACTCAAATCAACTAAACAACCACCTTTATCAGATGCACAAACAATAACATCATCCCTTTCAAAATATTTTTTTACTTTATTGGTTTTTAATATGTTGGATTGATTAAAATTATATAAAATTTTATAAAATGATTTATTATTTATTATTTACTTACTTATATTTTATCATTATTTTTAATTTATAATATAAAATACGTAGAATCAGTTAGCTGATCTGATTTATTACGTATATACGGGATTCAAAAATTATCTTTGTCTTTATTTTTATATAGAATAACTCATTTATCTGATCTGATTAGTTCTACTGACGAGTTATTATTGACATGTTATTATATTGACCTATAATTATTTTATATAATTATTTATTATTTATTAATTATTTAAATTTTATTTATTTTAAATTATTTTATTTAAATAAATAAATTATATTTAAAAAAATATTTAAATTTTATCTATTATTATTTTTAATTTATAATATAAAATATGTAGTTAGCTGATCTGATTTGTTTTATTTTCAATTAAAAGCCATATCAACTAGAACTAAATACAAAATTTGCATTTGAAACAATCATAAAAAGGTTGTTTTTTCCAAAGTTACATTCTGCAAAACCTCAAGTGTTATTCTTTACGGACTTGTGTGTGCCTTGTTCTTTATCAGCTTTATATGGCAATGCAACAATGATGAAAAACATATAACGATGGAATACTTCACATTCAAATGATACGTTAATATTGGAAAACATCAAAACTGCAAGTTGAAACATTTGTCGTTCAAATACCAACTTGGTTTATTATGTCTTTAAATATGCATTTAAGGAACAAATTGTAAAAGGTTTAAGCATTTTATAAATACATTCACAAGTAAGAACGATAAATTATTAAAATTAATATAATCTGTTATGTTTTTTAGCAAAAAATATGCATAGCGATTTTAGTATTAAGACAAAAAATTGATTTTTCAATTTTTATCATTTCACGCAGCTCGGCGACGGGTATTAACTACATATAAAGATAAATAGACCACAAATAATATGCTATAGTGTGTTTTATCTTGTAAGTATATATTTTAAATCTTGAAACTAACAAAAAATTATTGTCATAACGAATTTTGATTTATTACAGAATAAAGTTTCCAAATTTTCGATAACTTAAAAATTAGCGATAAAAATTGAATAATCGATTTCTATTTACAAATAAAATATCTACATTAAGTTCAAACAAATCGAAGAGTGGATGCACACAAGGTTCAAATGCGAGCTTATGTATTCGAAGAAAACGTGTCTTGTTCGTGAAGTTATACAGTGCAAACAGTCTAATTCGTAGTACTGAATGGATGGTTCGGTTCGTAGTCCTGAATGAATGGTTCGGATTATCTATTTATTTCTTGTTCGTTTCTTGCTCTTGAAGTTATTCAGTGCAAACAGTCTAATTCGTAGTATTGAACGGATGGTTCGGTTCGTAGTACTAAATGGATGGTTTGGATTATCCATTTATTTCTTGTTCGTTTCTTGTTCGTGAAATTATTCAGTGCAAACAGTCTAATTCGTAGTACTAAATGGATGGTTCGGATTATCCATTTATTTCTTGTTCGTTTCTTGTTTGTGAAGTTTCTTGTTCGTGAAGTTATTCAGTGCAAACAGTCCAATTCGAAGTACTAAATGGATGGTTCGGTAGCCTATGTACTCGGAGAAAACGTTTGTTGTTCGTGAAATTATTCCGTGCAAACAGTCCAATTAGCAATACTGAATGGATGGTTCGGATTATCCATTTATTATTTGCTTACTGGAATTATCATCCATTAATGTCTACAATTACAGTAGCTCATATAAATAATTAAATGTGCGACATTTCATTACTATAAGCTATTAGCAATTTAATGCTAATAGCTTGCAATGTTGATAGCTCACCGTGTTATTTTACAGTGTTAGTTTATAGTGTTATTTTGTCTATCATTTTATCATATTTGTGTCGGTTGTTTACCCTATTCTAAACTAAGGCTTGCGTGATCATATATTGGACTGAGCACATTTTGACATGACCGAGTATTAGATCATTCCAATATAACTATAGTACTTTGGAATTGATTTGTTTCTCATATCTGCATAATTTCCTAATTACTTCACAACATTCACTTTTTTATTGTGGAGTCTGATGCTATTGATGTTTTCAATTTTAAGTATAAATTTGAACAAATTATCCTTTAATATTTGTGCTGCATTGTCAATCACCAACATTCTGGACATTCATAGGATTTACCAAGATTGCTTTCATTAAGTCAGATAGCAAAAATCAGACCTCACGACACAGCAACACCACTCTACAAGGTATCGCTCGAACGCTTGATAACATCGAATGTAGACAGCTTGGAGATATACACGATCAAGTTTTGTCACTCATCAATTCCAATAGAAAATTTGCCCACCAGAGTACGCTGTTGAAATCGATCGATTTAGCTACACGAAGAAATTACAGTAAAGCCATGCAGCGTTTGTCTACCTCTTGATAGACAAATGTCGACCACTGAATAAGTACGACAAAGTCCGTGTAGCTGCCACCCCGCAGGTATAGATATACAACATTCATCTCCTTGTAATAATCAGCCTATTCTGTTTGGCACTGATACTGTGAAAGTCGTTGTATTTTATTTCCCCGTCACATCATCGCCTGGTTACCTTGGTCTGAAACCCGAACACTTGCATTAACTCATTTCAGCCGATTCTTCTGGAGCACTTATTACTCGCTTAACGCAACCACATGATGGCATGGGGTGATTTAGCATAGCAGATAGCTCTTTTATTGGCAGGGCGAACCTCATCGCATTGGAAAAGCCAAGCGAATGTATTCACCTAATAGCAATTGGAGATACACTTCGTCGAATATCTTCAAAGTGGGTTTGTTCGAAGTTAAGAGGACAGTTCGCAACAATTCTCATACCATTACAAATGTGTGTTGCAAAACCGAACGGTATCGACAACATAATCCATCAGGTCCGTCGCATGAACGAGCAGATGCTCGAATTAGGAAATTGGACGTGCGTAAAAATTGATGTTTCGAAAGCATTTAACGCTATTGACAGAGTAAGTTTTATGAAAGCAATTGAATCCTAAATTCCTCAAATGCCTGTGTGCGTACGTTGTTGCTATGATCACCCTACTTTTTCCCGTTTAAATCGTAATATTTAAAGTCTGAATAAGGAGTTCAGCATGGTGACCCCCTTTGTTCTCTACTGTTCTCAGTGGCAATTCATCAAATAGTTACACAGCTTAACAAAATGGAGGGCATCCATTTCAACAAATGGTATTTGGATAAACGCATTATCGGACACAACCCCAATGCCATTGCTCGTGCACTGAATTTCATCTAGGAATTTTCCAAGATTGAATTGACCATTAATTGGGATTAAGACAGAACTTATAGTAAACAATAGACTATAAACACAGACGATATCAATCAACGATATTTGTTAACAACCCTGTACAATTGTGCGTAGTAGCAGTTTTTTGCTACTTGGTTGCCCGATTGGCTCGTCTGAATTCGCCAAGTCGTTTATGCTCGAAAAAGTTCTGCTTAATCTCCTCAAAGATATAGATCTAGTGACATCAATTCCTGATGATCATGTAGCATACTTGCTTTTGCGACACTGCGCGTCAGCGCCTAGATTGGCATTTTTTGTTAGGAACGTAGACTTCAGACTAATGGACGATTTCTGCCACCAGTTCGACAAAATAGTTATAAGCGTACTTTAAATCATTATGTCAGTTCAACTATCAATTCAAGCAAAGTGTTAAACTGAACTACCGTTAAAAATGAACAGACTCGGACTGAGAATTACTCAGAAACATTGCTCAGCACCCTTTGTAGCGAGCACTCAAGCTGTTGCCACTACTCTAAACCTAGAAGCAAGTACCTTTCCTGGATACCAAGCATCAAAAACCGCGCTGGATGGAGTTTCAAGTAAGTCCGGTGTGAACATCGCAAGGAAGGTTATCTTTTCGTATTGACTCGCCCATGTTGGATATATTAAAATCGATATCAAATGAGGCTGTCAAAGCGCGCTTACTTTCAGCGTCCTCTTACACGCCAATGCTTGGCTGCAATGCATACACAACAAAAGTCTAGGTCTAGCACTTTCCAACAACGAGTTATCCGTCCTTATACGGTTCTTGCTGGGCATTCCCATCTCTGATAAGATTTACAGGTGCAGTAGGTGTTATCGTAAAGCTGATTGTACGGATTTACATGTCTTAACATGTGCATTTAGTGGTTATCCAGGTCTGTATCATAATTACATACATGATATTGTTTTTCACGCAGCGCAATCGGCTGGAATGCAAGTTCGTCGATAAGACCCAAACTCGATAAAAAATCTAAGAGAAAAATCAACTGATATTATAATTTATGAAGATCCGTCGGAAGCAGAATATTTTGCGGCTACAAATTAATTACTGAAGGCCTACATCCGCCATGCCGTTCTTACCCAGCTTTTCTCCGCAAATGAATACGCTTCCAACGTCAAGGAGAAAAAATACCGTACTCTAATGATTGACGCAGGGTATAATTTCACTCCTGCTGTGCTAGAATGTTACGGAGGCTGTAATCCAGAGGGTGAGGGAGTAGTTATGCGCGTAGCTCGACATTTAGCACTTCGTTCGTCGATGTTTACTATATTGCAGCGACCCGCCTGTTTCAGCGTATTTCAATTGCGTTAATGCGATGAAACGCGAAAGCCCACCTATCGAGAATCGAACATATTTATTTTTGACCATATAAACCCGAACATTTTCCATCCTGAACTTCGTGAAGTTAGCAACTACGGGTCCACCCTTGACTACAAAATTCGTCGCTCTACGATTATACACTTATATTCGAATCTGAAGTTGATAAATATATGATATGCATTACACTGCCTGCAGCTCAATCAGATGAGGAATAAGTTGTCGATGCCCGTGAACTGAAAGTTTCTGAAGGCGAGCGCACGAAACCCGCATTCGTCGACGTTTCCGGCGACTCTCTGATCGTCTCGCTCGACAATGCTAACAAGCAGAGGATGCTACTCAGCAGCTGACAGGATTTCTGCTGCCTTTCACATTCAGCTCAAGGATAGCGGGATTGTGGTCCACGAGGTCCCCAGCTATGGTAACTTCATATTGCACGTCCTATCCGATCAGATTACTGGCAATTTTGATAATCACCCCGAGTATCGTGCTGATGTTTGCGACTACCTTGAGGCTAACAAAACGGAGTGCTGTTAGCCGTGCGTGTTTGCCGAAATGAGGCACTGGTGGTTTTTGCGCGCCTTAAAGGCGTTTCCATTTTCATTCACCAGGAAGGAATGATGCTATGGGTTATTGACAGCAGCATGGTCAGCGGAGTTCACATAACCGCAACGAGCACTACAATAGCCTGCGGAGGATGGGCAACGACTGTGACGAACTCGCTTCAGTCAAGCTTCACGACTTGCGGCCGCATAGGGATACGACGGTTCTCAAAATATGATAAAGATCGCTAAACTCTTAGCTTACACTACCATTTAATATAAATTGATAATATTAAATTTATATAAATTGTATTATATAAGTTGATTTATTATTTTAAATAGACAGTTATTGTATTATAAAATATTATAATCGGACAATAAATGTCAATTATAAAAAATATACACTAACCATAAACTTTATTATTAAATGGTATAGGTGATATAAGTATAGGTAGATTTTTAAATAATTCTAAAAGTAAAGAAATAAAATGATCAGATTTAAGTAAATATATTTCTCAAATAAGGTATAAACTGTAAAGCGAGCACCATTAAGACGACACATTTGTAATTATAATAAAGAATTAAAATAAAAAGCTAATGATGATATTAGAAATATTGTATAAACCTAATGTAATTGCAAGTCTTAGTTTTAATAAAATTAAGTAACATATATCCACTCATAATCTCTTTTTTTTATTTTTTTTTAAATTACAATCTCTGGGTTACCCGCAAATGGGCCCGTAATCTAGAATTAATAAAAAATGGGGAATTAAGGAAAATGCTAGCAAGAAGGTATAAATGTAAAATAATGTAAAAATAATATTTACATTCCTTATATAATGACTTAAATTCTTAAATTTTTAAATTCTGAATCAGTAAGCTGATTAATAACGAAATCTTAAATGCATCTAGGAAGAAAATTAGGAAAGATTATATATTTGATAAAATTGAAATAACAAACAATTATAAAAGGAAAGATAAAATTAATAAAGATATGCATACAGAACTTACTAAATTAAAGGATAACTATATAATAACAACTATTGATAAAGCTAGTAGTAACTTTGTTTTCTTATGCAAAAAGCTTTATTATGATATACTAATGAAAGAGGTTAATTCTAATGATTTAAATGTAAATCCAGCATATGAACGTAGTGAGTTGAGTTTAGAAACAATTATTACAAGTCATTGTTCTATAATTTCACTGTTCAATAATGGATAAAAAGGGAATAAAAATTGAATCAGATAATAAAACTATACCTATATTATATTGGAATCTAAAATTACATAAAAATCCAATAAAACCTAGGTTCATATGTAGTGCTTTTAAATGTAAATTAAAACCACTTTCTGTTTCTATGAATAAAATACTTAAAGTAATTAAAGCACACTTCACAAAATATTGTAAAGTAATCGAAATGAATACTGGTATAAAACACTATTTCAGTATTAATTCTACAAAAGAATTTTTAGAACAGACAAAAGGAATAAATTTCAGAATATAAACACGTACAAAAATTGAACCATTAAGTAAATATAACTATATGGATAAAATTGAATTATTAGAATCCTTTTATATATTTTAATAAATCTAAATTATTTAAAATTAGGAAGATCTATATTTAGACAGATGAAAGGTGTTCCAATGGGAGGTAATATTAGCCCAATTATAGCTGACTTGTTTTTAAGCTTTACAGAATATAAATTTGTTCATAACTGTGTAAAAACTAAATCTAAACTATATAAATATATGAAATATATGTTTCGATATATTGATGATATATGTGTATTTAATTCTAATAATTTTATTCAATTAGTGAACAAATTTATTTAGAAAGCCTTATTTTTTAACAAAACCAATATATATGATAAAGGTGTATACTAGATATGAACATTAAATTAAAATTAACTAAAACTACTATTTATTTATATTTTATAGATGACATATTTAAATTTACAAGAAATATAATTTTGCATGAGCATTTAAGCATATAATATAATATAATACATTAAATAGTGAAATTTTAAGAATTGCAACAATTTGTAAAGATAGTGGTTTTCTTCAAAATCATTTAAATAATTTAATTGATGCATATTTTAAACAAGGTTACTATAAAAATAATATTATGCAGAAAATAGTAAAATATATAAATCAACACAGTAATATTAAAATTAAATTTAAAATCATTAGCGAAAATTTTTTATGGATATTAAATAATATACTTTGCATTAGAGTTTAATTTTATATTGAAGTTTCTCGTATCAGGATCGATTGTATGCTCTGAAATAATTTGTATATTGTGATGGCTTTATGCTGTCTTGTGCGGTCAGTACCCGTTAAAACCATCTTTTTTGCAAGTCTATTGAATACGCAAGCTAGGATCTTTTTTCTATACGAAAAAAACTTACTTTATCACATTGTGGTGTATTTTGTACAATGAACAATCAATTCACACAAATTAATTTACTGATTTCAATGATTTCCATAAAGAAATAACGTATCAGTCACATGTCAACGTGTGTGTAGAATTGGTCATTTTTATGATACCGATTCGCATTAGATAACGACGAGTCATTAAAGTAATGAATTTAATTATAAGTTACTCATTCGTATAATATGCGTTTCAAACAGTATCGTGATCATATGTTCACACCTGAGCAACATGAATTCTAAACAACATTGGATGCTATAAAATGTGGGGGCGATAAGGTCTTCAGAAGTTGTTCCCAGTAAATGTTCTCAGTTAATGTTCAGTTATTTAATTTGAAATTAACTTTTAAATGATTTCAAACAGGTATTTGATACATCAGATGACAATTTGTTGGTCTACAAACTCTAAGTAGCCTATACTTGATTCTTCAATTGCTATAATATGTCACGATATTGGTTTTCTTCAAATTCATTTTAATAATTTAATAGATACATATTTTAAACTAGGTTACTATAAAGATACAATCAAAAAGAAAATAGTAAAATATATAAATCAACACAATAATATTAAAAATAAATTTAAACTCTTAAGTGGCAAATTGTTATGGATAATAACAATTTGTATTAGAATAAGATACACTTTGTATTAGAATAAGATACTATATAATCAAATTTAAACCGGAGAAATATGTCATTAGCATGTATTTGGTCCCGCTCCTATATTGGGTCAAGGAATAGCGGTGATAACATAGCAATTCTTCCTAATGAACTTTTATTCTTATTCTGATACATTATATGCTATTTATTAGTCAATTCATAAAAATTGACTTTTATTTTTAATTCTAACTTTATATAAATAAATATTATATAGTCAATTCATAAAAATTAATTTTTAGATTTATAAATATCCTGGAACAATCAGGTATAGTTGAACGACAACAAAAATTATTTTATATTTAGTTAGTAACTACTAGCATCTTCAGAAATTAACATGTTAATTTCAAACGACGTTAGTAATTACTAGCTAAATATCGGTTGTCTCCTTGCTGAGGCAGCCCAACGTCTCGATGACGATTGCTACGAATTTCGTGTACGTTGTATCCAGGCACACATATTTCTATCGTTTTCGTGGCTCCGCACCTGATGCCAATATTCCCTGCTCCATAGCGGAGCGTGCTATGTTAAAGGTGGCTAAGGAGTTGACGCACGTGTGATCCCAAACAAGTAGTCATCTTCGCTTTCAAGGGATCAGGATCGCACCGTCCGTCGCATTCCGTCGAATCATGAAGAAATAAAATATAGTAATAAACGCAAATTAACTATTTAATTTAAATTGAGCTAAAATTTAATAGTATTGGTTAAAATCGGTGCATTGAATTCACCACTGCGTGCTATTTAAATCAGCCACTACAGGTCGAATTTTCATTTTGATTTTTCGAAAGCTTACACGTTAAAATTATCAAGAAAGTATGTTACCAAACTGGTATTGCAATGTTATTTTTAATGTTTGGCTCTTATTATATATGAAGGTTATGTTGTTCTCTACAAGTGGAAGTGCAAACAGCATTTCACTGTAAGCAAAATAACTTTTAATAATGTTGAATCTATATTCAACTTAAATTCATGCTTCCTTTATCATATGGAACAAATAAAATATTTCATTGCGCAACCTCCCTATAAAAAGTAGAAAACTAATAGCTGATTTTATCAGCTAAAAAATCATCTGAATAAAATTTTCTGCATTTCAATTATTTCACTGACATTTGAATTCAAACTTTAATGCAAATTATGGTAGGAAACAAATTAATTTGATGGGTAGCGGATTCTAAACATGTAGTAAACTACAGATAATTTTCGAAGTAAGATTTTTATAATAGATCGTGTAATAGTCGAACTGAAAAATAAATAGCTTTTTAATTTACATGTTGCCTATTCGTAATAATTCCGTAGGAATTATATAATAATATATATAATATTTTTTCAGTGGTCGGTTTGATATTATCCTCGTGTGGTTATTATCCTCGTAGTTATTTGATATTCCTCCCTGTGGTTATTTAATATTATCCTCGTGTGGTTATTAGTTACCGCCCACACCAACTATAGAACATATAAATGGTGTATTTTGAATATAAGCCAAATATAGACCAGCATTTCGGTGGCAAAGAGTTCAGCAGAAGCAGTAACAGGACCGAAACACGTAATGTAGGCGTGGGCTCACTGCTGATGAGTTCCACCCACGCTGATTGTAGTGTACAGTGATGCTGATAGGATTAAAAGAACCAAATGAGGAAAATATGAAACCGACCACTGAAAGAATACAACTAGTGTAAGCAATGAATATTCACAATATATAATATTATATATTATAATATAATATTTAAAGATTATAGGATTAATAATAAATTGTTCTAATCAATGAAGTGCTAGTCCAAATCAATAATGTCGTCACTGCAATCAATAACTCTAGTGTCAGCTAAAACTAATAATGTCATTGATTGCTGATAAGCAACTTGTTTGCTCAATCATCACCAACCGACTACATTGTTAATTATCTTGAAACTATGAATAAAAAATATTCATCACCAATTTAAATTATTTAAATAAATAATTATATAATTTATTTAAATAAAAAATTGAATGAATAATATAAAAATATTCATCACCTACATAAATTATTTAAATAAATAATTATATAATTTATTTAAATAAATAATTCAATGGATAATTAATAATTCGTAATAATTAAATAATTTATATTTTATTGAATTATTGAAGCTTAATCAAAAAAGTGGGAAAATTTTATTTGATATTTTGCTAACCTCTGTTAGCATCTTCGGAAAATTACACTTGTAATTTACTGAAGAAACTAACAGAGGTTAGAGAAATATCAAATAGAATTTTTCCACTTTTTGATTCAGCTTCAATAATTCTTTATAAATAATGTTATTAATATTTCGGCCGGACACGCAGCCCTTTTCAATCTTAAATAAGAAGCACTATAAAATATATTATAAATAATATATAAATATAATATATATATTTATAACTTTATATTTACAAAATATAACATAATTTTCTTTTAATAATTATATAATAATTATACAATTATTATAATTATATTATTTTTACAATTATATAATTATTATACACAATTAAATAATTATTATATTACTTTTCACAATTATCTTTTCGCTAACTTTTGTTAGCATCAGAAAATTACTCAAAAAGGAAAACAGGTAATTTTCTGAAGATGTTAACAGAAGTTAGCGAAATATCAATAAAAAATTTTCCTCTTTCCTTTGATCCGGCTACAATATTTATTTATCGATAATGAATCACTATCACCTATTTACAAAAATAATAATTTTACAAAATATAACATTATCTTTTATCATAATTAATAGCATTATTATTTTCGTTCTAACTTTCTCAGATTTACGCCTTTTCTTAAAACTACGTAGTTGACTAGGAAAACATTGCTCTGATTACAATAATTCTGATCATCCTCCGAAGGGTTAATTTACAGATCGAATAAGCTGATCCAGTTCTGTTCGCTCACATCCTGACCAGTTTCCGAGGAAAAACCCTTGCTGCCTATTTTCCTTTTTTACGAAGTAGGATAATATTCTTAGGGACAGTGCCTCTCTACTAACAAGACTGACCATTTTTCATGCATTTTTATTAATTGCGCTCATTATGTAACTAAATAGTTGATAAATAATAATTAAAAAATAATTAAAAAATACAAATTAAACGACATTTGAATAAAATAATTAAATTAGTAATTATATTTTAATTAGATTAAAATTATAGAAAATCTAAAAACAATTATTAATTTTATTATTTAATTATTAAATTTTGATTTAGCATTATTATGTTTTGTTTATTTTATAATTATATAACAATACGTAGACTCAGTTAGCTGATTTAATTATTTAATTATTTAATTATTTAGTAATTTTTAATTACTAAATAATTAAAAAATACAAATTAGACGACATTTGATATAATATTTGGCTAATAAATAATATGGAATATCCTCTTTCTTCTAAGCCATTATGTTATAGTGTATAATGTTTTGTAGTAAAAACCAATCGTTTTTTTTATTAAAAATTATTTAAAATGGATGTTTGTCGAAATTTTTAGTTGATTACATTTTATATCTATATATTTATTATTAAGAATACGTTTACAAAGACTAATAATTGCCAACAATTATCGTCGTTGTTGCTGATCTCTCTATGGGAAACTGTAGGTTAAGAAAAAACTCGATATCATCTGATGAGCTTAGTAACCGACTTAAAGCTGTAGGAATCAAGCGAATCGTAAAATACAATGATAAAAAAGAAAGAAAAATAGAATACGAATTTCCACTGGGTTCGACCAAAACAACATCTACTTGGCTATGGCCTTACCATCGAATAAGAAATATGCTACATTTAAAATCGTTTTCTAAAAGTACGACGTCTAGCAATAGTGCAGCTCAAGTCCAAAAATCAAACCAACAGGACAATAGGTTCAATGATACACGTTCGAACAAGTCTAACTTTCAACCAATTAAAACCATCCGTATATCAAGACCATCGAACGACTTTTCTCCAGCAATATTTGATTCATTGTATAATATTACTACACTTGATCAGTCTCCTGGAGCAATTGACGAAGATAAAACGAATACTATAAAAGAACCCAAAGTATACGAAAAAAAATTGAGCAATTCATTAAGGAAAAAACATTACAGGTCATAAATTCAAGTAGCAAGTTCTATTTTCATAATTCACGATGTACAGAAATTTATATAAATGAAGAATCGCAAATAATTGTTTTCCGAGAAATTTCATTTTCCAAAAAAAGTTAAACTTTTTAATTTTGACAGACGTTTCCTACTTTGTAATATGTACATTTTTGTTTAAAATAATAACGACATTTAAAAATCAAAAGTAAATAATTATATTTTTTAACTAAAATTAAAGTCGAATTCTAATTATTTGATTGCAAATTATAGTATTTGTGAAAACAATGAATGGTTAACATTTTTATGAATTTACTAAGCTTAAAAATTTTATGAAAGATATAAAGATATATATTAATATATTTAAATATTAAATATAAGATATTAATATATAAATTTATATAAACTTTAATATTAAGAGACATATTTTCAAATATTTTAAGAGATAATATGCTAAAAGATATTTATGAATATATAAATGATTATTTAAATAAATAATTTGTTCAATAAATCAAAGAATAATAAACGACTATAATATATTAAGTTGTGAAATAGACAATTATTGTAATATAATAATTATATTATAATAATTATATTAAATGAAAAACGCAAAAGCTACAGGGCCTGATGATGTAGCTTCAGAATTCTGGAAATCAAGTGTACGGGATTCAACAAGGTGGTTGGTGCAGTTTTTCAACGAAATAATCCAAGAAAAGGAGATACCTCTTGATTGGAGACGGAGCACAACCGTACCTATATGGAATCAGGAGGCAAATCCCGCCGACTGTTCAAATTACCGCCCGATTCGTCTCATTTCACACACCCTCAAGATTTTCGAACATGTGATAAACGATAAGATAAGAAGTGTAATCAAGATATCCCCAAACCAAGGTGGATTTATCAAGAACTGTGGCACCATCGATGCTATAAATGCCTTTCGCCTTCTTCTTGAAAAACATCGAGAAAAACGGATAGCTATATACTGTGAGTTCCTGAATCTTGAAAAGGGGTTCAATCGGGTCCCGCATGAAGTTATTTGGTACGCTTTGAGATTCCAATTAGTTCCTGAAGAGATTGTTGAGTGGGTCAAGCTAATGTACAAAGGATCAACAAGCCAGGTATGTACGACGGTGGGATATACGGATGACTTCCCTACCACCGTTGGAGTTCATCAAGGGCTTGCGCTGTCTCCGTTGCTATTCATCCTCGTTATGGATGCAGTATCTAACAATCTAAACAGACAGTTTCCGTGGACGATTCTATATGCGGGCGACGTCATGCTTGCGTCCGTAGATAAAGATGACCTCCAACAACAAATAAACAGCTGGGGAAATCGACTCAAGCAGTTTGGTCTACGCCTGAACGCGCGTAAAACGGAATACCTGACCACAAATATTAATGATGATCAGCCACAACAGTTTGAAAGGCACACACTGAACCGATCAACTGCGTTTAAATACCTTGGCTCTACCATAGTGGCAGATCGTAATCTACACGCAGAGGTCTCTTCTCGAGTAAATGCAGCCTGGATGAAGTGGAGGCTAGTTACAGGTATTCTCTGCGATCCAAAGATAAAATACAGACTGAAGTCGAAAATTTACAAACTGTAATACGACCCGTGGTCCTCTACGGTGCCGAATGTTGGCCGATATCAAAATATGAAGAACGCAAAGTTGCCGCAATGAAGACAAAGATGCTCCGATGGACAGCAGGAAAAACCTTAAAGGATCATGTCCGAAACGAAGAAATAAGGAACCAGTTAGGCGTAGTGCCAATAATAGATAAACTTCGCGAAAGGCGACTACAATGCTACGGCCACGTTATCCGAGCAAGCGAACACCAACCATCAAATAAGTCAATCGCCGTGATAGTGGATAGAAATCGTCCGATAGGAAGGCCAAAACTACGGTGGATGGACGTCATACGTCATGATTTGATAAGTGTTGGACTGAAAACCAAATACGCCCTCGATAGAGCCAAGTGGAGGCAACTCTCAAAAGCAGCGGACGCCGCCCCGACACGGGAAAGACGCTAAAGAAAAAGAAGAAGATTATAATAATTATATTACAATTTTATGTTATAAAATACTATAATCGTACAATAAATGTTAATAATAACAATAGAAAATATACATTAACCATAAACTTCATTAATAAAAGTATAGATAATATAAATATAGCCGGAATTTAAATAATTCTAAAAGTAAAGAAATAATAGGATCAAATTTAAGTAAACATATTCCTAAAATAAGGTATAAACTCCTACCATTATTAGGACGAAAAATTTGCAATTATAATACAGAATTAAAATCAATATGTAACGATAATATTAGAAACAAAATGGAAACAGAATGCAATTGTAAAAGTCTTAGTTTTGGTAAATAAATGAACATATATGTACCCATAATCTAGAATTAATTGAAAATTGTGAATAAAGAAAGCTGCTATCAAAAGGGTATAAATATAGATTAAATAATAACAACGACAAAATAGAATTCAACGGCCAGTGAGTACTTCATTCTACTGATGATTGTTGCCGGGTACTCATTGGTCGTCTAGAAGTGACATGGTGACTGAAAGTCGTGAATCGAAGTCCAGTCTATCAAGCAACACCATTTAGTATAAATGCCGTATTTCGTAAGAAATCCTGGACCGTTGTTTACTCTGCACATCTGTGCACTACTATTATACATGCCGTATCCATTAAGGATCCAACGAGTGCAACGATAATTCAGCAACAACCTCTGCCTAGTGTTTAAGGATGGTCCGCACAGCAATTCGATCTGGTAAAGAGCGTAAGCCTCAGTCAATTAAGCAAAGTGTCGGAAACGCCTTTATTCACAATGTCACACAGGCAATCGAAACAGCCAGTTAGTACTTTATTCTACTGATGAGTGTTGCCGGGTACTCATTAGTCGTCTAGAAGTGACATGGTGACTGAAAGTCGTGAAGAATTTTAATATCAGGTTTTTTAAACGTTTTGATGTATTCGTTAAGGTCTTCTTCCATTGATTTTTGAGGGACCGAGAAAATGAATCATCAGCAAGCTCGAAATGGACGCACATATACTTTTTAATTTGCAAAGTCTTCAGTTGGATGTTATTGTTTTTACAAAAAAATAAGAATTTTAAATGAGCTCGAATTACTGTTCTCTGTTTAATAGAAAGGTCCCTCAAAAATCAATGGAAGAAGATCTTAACGAATACATCAAAACGTTTACAAAACCTGATATTAAAATTCTACAGACATACGTACGGTTCCATGAAGGATAGAGATATATTTGATCATAACATATATAAAAACTCGTCATTTCAAAGACCAAGAAACTATCATGGAGAACAAAAATAAATATTTCATTTGAAGATATAGATCTAACACCTATTATATCAGTACGAAGATTTAAACGTGAAAGAACAGGAAAATTCATACCAACCACTATTGTAAATCTGACAGAAGACACAATACCACTTGATACATTAAATACTTTAAGTCTAGGATTGAACTTTAATATCATTAAGAGAGAATTTTCACGCTATGAAGTTACACAATCAATTAAAAAATTCTAAATGAGACTTTCACAAACACAACTGAAGAGCAAAAATTAATTCTCTATGGAGCAGGAAAATAAATATTTAAAAAATATGTATCCTTACTACCAAATTTTGGATATGTTCCAAATATTAACAAAAAACAACATCACATATTAAAAAGTTAAAAAGCAAGAACCGATATTGTAATTAAAAAGGCCGACAAAACTAATGATGTTGTGATTTGGAAGAAAAACGATTATATAAATGAAGGAATAAGACAATTATCCAGCTTATCTTATGAGGAGGCACAAAAAGATACATTTCAAGATATTCAAAAACAAGTTGTTGACTTCGTTGACAGATACATTAGCAACAAATTATTAGATACAACTGATCGAGAAAAACTAATAACGGCAAATCCATGCAATGGTCAATTTTACATGCTTCCAAAAATTCACAAAAATATAACACCTTGTGTCGGAAGACAAATAATCAGCAACGTAGGCACAACAACTGAAAAACTGTCTAGGTATGTTCACGAGCTACTAAGTCCATTAATAACTAATGTAAATAGTTATATAAAAAATTTAAAAGATTTTATTGAGAAAGTTTCAAAAGTAAAAACATTTAATACTGATATTCTATTGACTTTGGACGTACAGTCATTATTTACTAATATACCAGCTAACGATGCATTAACTGCGATTAATGAAGCAATGATAAATAGTAATTGGATTGAGAAAAAACGAAATTTTGTTGTAGAGTCACTAAGCACTATTTTGAATGGAAATTATTTTGAATTCAACAATCATACGTATCATCAAAAAAATGGAACAGCCATGGGAACGCCAGTAGCATCCATATTAGCTATACTTTATGTCGATTGGTATTAAAAACGATTTCTACAAACCTTAAATGAGCAACCAATTGTATGGCTAAGGTATATTGACGACATATTCGTTGTATGGCGAAATGACATAACATCATTAAACACAATGATTCATAAGCTAAATGAATTTGGGTCGTTAATATTTACCGCTGAAATAAGTCAGGAAAACACAAAATTCTTAGATATGTCACTGCGGATTAACAAAACTGGAAAATTAGAAATATCAATGCACAATAAGAGTACGTATAATAATAAACTGAAAGACTAAAATGGATAAATAAAAGACGTTTAGATTTTCAAAACAGAGGTTACACAAAAAGAGAAATAGACGTAGCACAAAATAGAGCATATATTAAGACGACAAAATCAAGACAAAATCACGACACAAAACAAAAGGAAAAAATTATAATATCAATACCTTAATATACAAAAGCAGAAAAATTATTTCGAAATATTAAAAACGACATAAAAAATATTAACAGAAATTTAAATATTCCAGCTAAATCAATACAAATAAGTTACAAAATAAAAAATACAATAACATCAGAATTAGTGTCAACTAAACTAAAAGCAAATGGAGAAATAAAATATACAGGTTTTATAAAATGCAATAGGAGTAGAACGAAATGTTGTCAACAGGTAGAAGAAAGAAGTTAGTCAACCGAGACGCCATAGTTAATCATTGTGTCAAATGCCACGATAACACCACTGATTGTTTCACATATTGTGTTATAGCGGGCAATGTCGATGAAAAAGTCACCCGCAAAAAATTAGAACAACAGTGGATAGGTCAATTGATGTGCGACAAAGGAAAAGGTATCAACATAGAACACACATATTTTTGGCGACCATATTAATTATATACAGACAAGGTCTTTTTCCGATTTTATGACTGTAATTACTGTATTTTTTTAGATTGAAAAAGTACTAGATTAAGACGACACGTTTTAAAAAAAAAGTCTCTGTTCTTTGCAAGTGTTTATAGTAGTAAAATAATTTTTTAGATATTTACTACCTTGGATATTATATACCTGAACTCAATAAAGAGTCCTAGCAGGCAGTGTAATAAGTTTAATCCTAACCAAGAAGAAAGCTATAACAATATATATATACTCTTATATATACCCTTATATATAAAATGAGTACCCGGCAACAACATCAGTAGAATGAGATACACACTGGTCGTTTCGGTTGCCTGTGTGACATTGTGAATAAAGGCGTTTCCGACACTGCTTAATTGTCTGAGGCTTTCGCTCTCAACCAGATCGAATTGCTGTGCGAACCATCCTTAAACACTATGCAGAGGTTGTTGCTGAATTGTCGCTGCACTCGTTGGATCCTAAATGGATAAGGCATGCATAATAGTAATGCACGAATCAGCTGAGTAGACAACGGTCCAGGATTTCTTACGAAATACGGCATTTATACTAAATAGTGTTGCTTGATAGACTGGACTTCGATTCACGACTTTCAGTCACCATGTCACTTCTAGACGACCACTTCAGCATCGAAATAATGAGTACCCGGCAACACTCATCAGTAGAATAAGGTACACACTTGTCGTTTCGGTTGCCTGTATGACATTGTGAATAAAGGCGTTTCCGACACTTTGCTTAATTGTCTGAGGCTTTCGCTCTCAAGATTCACGACTTTCAGTCACCATGTCACTTCTAGACGACCACTTTAGCATCGAAATGATGAGTACCCGGCAACACTCATCAGTAGAATGAGGTACACACTGGTCGTTTCGGTTGCCTGTGTGACATTGTGAATAAAGGCGTTTCCGACACTTTGCTTAATTGTCTGAGGCTTTCGCTCTCAACCAGATCGAATTGCTGTGCGGACCATCCTTAAACACTAGGCAGAGGTTGTTGCTGAATTGTCGCTGCACTCGTTGGATCCTAAATGGATACGGCATGTATAATAGTAATGCACGAATGTGCTGAGTAGACAACGGTCCAGGATTTCTTACGAAATACGGCATTTATACTAAATGGTGTTGCTTGATAGACTGGACTTCGATTCACGACTTTCAGTCACCATGTCACTTCTAGACGACCACTTCAGCATCGAAATGATGAGTACCCGGCAACACTCATCAGTAGAATGAGGTACACACTGGTCGTTTCGGTTGCCTGTGTGACATTGTGAATAAAGGCGTTTCCGACACTTTGCTTAATTGTCTGAGGCTTTCGCTCTTAACCAGATCGAATTGCTGTGCGGACCATCCTTAAACACTAGGCAGAGGTTGTTGCCTAATTGTCGCTGCACTCGTTGGATCCTAAATGGATACGGCATGTATAATAGTAATGCACGAATGTGCTGAGTAGACAACGGTCCAGGATTTCTTACGAAATACGGCATTTATACTAAATGGTGTTGCTTGATAGACTGGACTTCGATTCACGACTTTCAGTCACCATGTCACTTCTAGACGACCACTTCAGCATCGAAATGATGAGTACCCGGCAACACTCATCAGTAGAATGAGGTACACACTGGTCGTTTCGGTTGCCTGTGTGACATTGTGAATAAAGGCGTTTCCGACACTTTGCTTAATTGTCTGAGGCTTTCGCTCTCAACCAGATCGAATTGCTGTGCGGACCATCCTTAAACACCAGGCAGAGGTTGTTGCTGAATTGTCGCTGCACTCGTTGGATACTAAATGGATACGGCATGTATAATAGTAATGCACGAATGTGCTGAGTAGACAACGGTCAAGGATTTCTTACGAAATACGGCATTTATACTAAATGGTGTTGCTTGATAGACTGGACTTCGATTCACGACTTTCAGTCACCATGTCACTTCTAGACGACCACTTCAGCATCGAAATGATGAGTACCCGGCAACACTAATCAGTAGAATAAGGTACACACTGGTCGTTTCGGTTGCATGTGTTACATTGTGAATAAAGGCGTTTCCGACACTTTGCTTAATTGTCTGAGGCTTTCGCTCTAAACCAGATCGAATTGCTGTGCGGACTATCCTAAAACACTAGGCAGAGGTTGTTGCGGAATTGTCGCTGCACTCGTTGGATCCTAAATGGATACGGCATGCATAATAGTAATGCACGAATGTGCTGAGTAGAAAACGGTCCAGGATTTCTTACGAAATACAGCATTTATACTAAATGGTGTTGCTTGATAGACTGGACTTCGATTCACGACTTTCAGTCACCATGCCACTTCTAGACGACCACTTCAGCATCGAAATAATGAGTTCACGGCAACACTCATCAATAGAATGAGGTACACACTGATCGTTTCGGTTGTTTGTGTGACATTGTGAATAAAGGCGTTTCCGACACTTTGCTTAATTAACTGAGGCTTTCGCTCTCAACCAGATCGAATTGCTGTGCGGACCATCCTTAAACACTAGGCAGATGATGTTGCTGAATTGTCGCTGCACTCGTTAGAACCTAAATGGATACGGCATGTATAATATTAATGCACGAATGTGCTGAGTAGACAACGGTCCAGGATTTTTTACGAAATACGGCATTTATACTAAATGGTGTTTCTTGATAGACTGGACTTCGATACACGACTTTCAGTCACCATGTCACTTCTAGACGACCACTTCAGCATCGAAATGATGAGTACCCGGCAACATTCATCAGTAGAATGAGGTACACACTGGTCGTTTCGGTTGCCTGTGTGACATTGTGAATATAGGCCTTAACGACACTTTGCTTAATTGTCTGAGGCTTTCGCTCTCAACCAGATCGAATTGCTGTGCGGACCATCCTTAAACACCAGGCAGAGGTTGTTGCTGAATTGTCGCTGCACTCGTTGGATACTTAATAGATACGGCATTTATAATAGTAATGCACGAATGTGCTGAGTAGACAACGGTCCAGGATTTCTTACGAAATACGGCATTTATACTAAATGGTGTTGCTTCATAGACTGGACTTCGATACACGACTTTCAGTCACCATGTCACTTCTAGACGACCACTTCAGCATCGAAATGATGAGTACCCGGCAACATTCATCAGTAGAATGAGGTACACACTGGTCGTTTCGGTTGCCTGTGTGACATTGTGAATAAAGGCGTTTCCGACACTTTGCTTAATTGTCTGAGGCTTTCGCTCTCAACCAGATCGAATTGCTTTGCGGAACATCCTTAAACACTAGGCAGAGATTGTTGCCTAATTGTCGCTGCACTCGTTGGATCCTAAATGGATACGGCATGTATAATAGTAATGCACGAATGTGCTGAGTAGACAACGGTCCAGGATTTCTTACGAAATACGGCATTTATACTAAATGGTGTTGCTTGATAGACTGGACTTCGATTCACGACTTTCAGTCACCATGTCACTTCTAGACGACCACTTCAGCATCGAAATGATGAGTACCCGGCAACACTCATCAGTAGAATAAGGTACACACTGGTCGTTTCGGTTGCCTGTGTGACATTGTGAATAAAGGCGTTTCCGACACTTTGCTTAATTGTCTGAGGCTTTCGCTCTCAACCAGATCGAATTGCTGTGCGGACCATCCTTAAACACTAGGCAGAGGTTGTTGCTGAATTGTCGCTGCACTCGTTGGATCCTAAATGGATACGGCATGTATAATAGTAATGCACGAATGTGCTGAGTAGACAACGGTCCAGGATTTCTTACGAAATACGGCATTTATACTAAATGGTGTTGCTTGATAGACTGGACTTCGATTCACGACTTTCAGTCACCATGTCACTTCTAGACGACCACTTCAGCATCGAAATGATGAGTACCCGGCAACACTCATCAGTAGAATGAGGTACACACTGGTCGTTTCGGTTGCCTGTGTGACATTGTGAATAAAGGCGTTTCCGACACTTTGCTTAATTGTCTGAGGCTTTCGCTCTCAACCAGATCGAATTGCTGTGCGGACCATCCTTAAACACTAGGCAGAGGTTGTTGCTGAATTGTCGCTGCACTCGTTGGATCCTAAATGGATACGGCATGTATAATAGTAATGCACGAATGTGCTGAGTAGACAACGGTCCAGGATTTCTTACGAAATACGGCATTTATACTAAATGGTGTTGCTTGATAGACTGGACTTCGATTCACGACTTTCAGTCACCATGTCACTTCTAGACGACCACTTCAGCATCGAAATGATGAGTACCCGGCAACACTCATCAGTAGAATGAGGTACACACTGGTCGTTTCGGTTGCCTGTGTGACATTGTGAATAAAGGCGTTTCCGACACTTTGCTTAATTGTCTGAGGCTTTCGCTCTCAACCAGATCGAATTGCTGTGCGGACCATCCTTAAACACTAGGCAGAGGTTGTTGCTGAATTGTCGCTGCACTCGTTGGATCCTAAATGGATACGGCATGTATAATAGTAATGCACGAATGTGCTGAGTAGACAACGGTCCAGGATTTCTTACGAAATACGGCATTTATACTAAATGGTGTTGCTTGATAGACTGGACTTCGATTCACGACTTTCAGTCACCATGTCACTTCTAGACGACCACTTCAGCATCGAAATGATGAGTACCCGGCAACACTCATCAGTAGAATGAGGTACACACTGGTCGTTTCGGTTGCCTGTGTGACATTGTGAATAAAGGCGTTTCCGACACTTTGCTTAATTGTCTGAGGCTTTCGCTCTCAACCAGATCGAATTGCTGTGCGGACCATCCTTAAACACTAGGCAGAGGTTGTTGCTGAATTGTCGCTGCACTCGTTGGATCCTAAATGGATACGGCATGTATAATAGTAATGCACGAATGTGCTGAGTAGACAACGGTCCAGGATTTCTTACGAAATACGGCATTTATACTAAATGGTGTTGCTTGATAGACTGGACTTCGATTCACGACTTTCAGTCACCATGTCACTTCTAGACGACCACTTCAGCATCGAAATAATGAGTACCCGGCAACACTCATCAGTAGAATAAGGTACACACTGGTCGTTTCGGTTGCCTGTGTGACATTGTGAATAAAGGCGTTTCCGACACTTTGCTTAATTGTCTGAGGCTTTCGCTCTAAACCAGATCGAATTGCTGTGCGGACCATCCTTAAACACTAGGCAGAGGTTGTTGCTGAATTGTCGCTGCACTCGTTGGATCCTAAATGGATACGGCATGCATAATAGTAATGCACGAATGTGCTGAGTAGAAAACGGTCCAGGATTTCTTACGAAATACGGCATTTATACTAAATGGTGTTGCTTGATAGACTGGACTTCGATTCACGACTTTCAGTCACCATGTCACTTCTAGACGACCACTTCAGCATCGAAATGATGAGTACCCGGCAACACTCATCAGTAGAATGAGGTACACACTGGTCGTTTCGGTTGCCTGTGTGACATTGTGAATAAAGGCGTTTCCGACACTTTGCTTAATTGTCTGAGGCTTTCGCTCTCAACCAGATCGAATTGCTGTGCGGACCATCCTTAAACACTAGGCAGAGGTTGTTGCTGAATTGTCGCTGCACTCGTTGGATCCTAAATGGATACGGCATGTATAATAGTAATGCACGAATGTGCTGAGTAGACAACGGTCCAGGATTTCTTACGAAATACGGCATTTATACTAAATGGTGTTGCTTGATAGACTGGACTTCGATTCACGACTTTCAGTCACCATGTCACTTCTAGACGACCACTTCAGCATCGAAATGATGAGTACCCGGCAACACTCATCAGTAGAATGAGGTACACACTGGTCGTTTCGGTTGCCTGTGTGACATTGTGAATAAAGGCGTTTCCGACACTTTGCTTAATTGTCTGAGGCTTTCGCTCTCAACCAGATCGAATTGCTGTGCGGACCATCCTTAAACACTAGGCAGAGGTTGTTGCTGAATTGTCGCTGCACTCGTTGGATCCTAAATGGATACGGCATGTATAATAGTAATGCACGAATGTGCTGAGTAGACAACGGTCCAGGATTTCTTACGAAATACGGCATTTATACTAAATGGTGTTGCTTGATAGACTGGACTTCGATTCACGACTTTCAGTCACCATGTCACTTCTAGACGACCACTTCAGCATCGAAATGATGAGTACCCGGCAACACTCATCAGTAGAATGAGGTACACACTGGTCGTTTCGGTTGCCTGTGTGACATTGTGAATAAAGGCGTTTCCGACACTTTGCTTAATTGTCTGAGGCTTTCGCTCTCAACCAGATCGAATTGCTGTGCGGACCATCCTTAAACACTAGGCAGAGGTTGTTGCTGAATTGTCGCTGCACTCGTTGGATCCTAAATGGATACGGCATGTATAATAGTAATGCACGAATGTGCTGAGTAGACAACGGTCCAGGATTTCTTACGAAATACGGCATTTA